>PVLD010003533.1:0-140917 GCA_004027595.1 Dinomys branickii | reverse complement strand
CCTTCATCTTTGTTACTCAGGTTACACAGATGATGGCCCTTTTGATCAGTTCGTTTTTTCTCCTCCCTCATCTCCGTTGCCCTACCACTCAATCAGTCATCTTCCCTGTGTTAATAACTGTACTCCTGGGTTTATCTATATCCTTGGACTCTCACCTTGGGAAGAGATATAGCTGCCTCAGACTATACTATAACATACACGGGTGTATACAAACTGCCATGGTTGGAGGTGGGAGAGCACATATGCTCACAGCGGACCGCCCGGCTCCACCCTGTCGTCGTGCTATGGGTGGGGGCGGGTCCAGACCTTGTGGCTCCAGCATTACCGTTCCCCACCCCTTGCAGCTGGGCAATGGGTCTCTCGGAGATGTTTTCTGCCCAGCAGCAGATGCTGAGCCCATTGCCCAGACCTGGCAGGAAGAACCTGGAGCTGCATGAGTAGCAGCGACATCAGGATGGCCCTCCCCCCACAGCTGAGTTTGTGTTACACTGCTGGCATTTTCTTTTCCTGTACTCAGTGGCTCAGGAGGAGGCAGAGGCTGTGGGTGGGAGCAGGGAAAATGGGAGAGGGGCTGGTATGCAAATCAGGTGTCTGTGATCCTCTGATCTCCAGGCTAGTGGCCAATGTGGGAAGGGAACATTTCGCTTTCTATTGGGGCCGTGGAAGAGGGCATGGGAACATTGCACAGGAGGGACTTCCTTCCTGTGGCCTGCCTAGAGGACCCCAGATGCTAGAAGTGGCTGGAAGGACAGTGTTTTATCTTTGGGATGTGGGGCTCTATCGCATGGATCCTGTTGATGGTGGGTGGTGGTTAGACTTTCTCTGCTTTGCAAGCCTAGAAGTCCCTTGCTGCCACCAGATTGTCCTGGAATATCCTGGGTAGAGGGGCTGATACCTTTGTTCTCCAATGGTAGCATGACACTGGAGTTGTTTTTTCTTTTTTTGCAGTATTAGGGATGGAAGCCAGGGCCTTCACACTGAGCATGGCCCCAACCCCTAATTAAATTCTTTTGAGACAAGATCTTACTAAACTGCTAAGTTTCCTAGGCTGGGCATGGGCTTGAAATCCTCCTGCCTCAGCCACCCCAGTGTACTAGGATTATAGGTATGGGCCACCATGACTGGCTTGGAATCACTTTCAATCTCGGGTCGGGTGTGAGCTCAGTCATGCCAGTGGAAAGCAAGGGAAGCCAAACCAAGCAAAAAGGAGACTTAAATGATGCATAACTGGGTCAGCAAGGCCTGTTGTGGGTAAGATTGTTCTTGTGCCTCTCATTCCTCTGCAAGGTCCTTGTCCACACTTCAGAGTGATCCTCAACACACACACTGTCACACTTGGGCAGCCCAGGCTCCCAGTGGGCATCTGAGCAGGGACAGGCCCTGGACAGCAGCCTTATCTACCCTCCAGTTGGCTTCTCAGCCATTAGCTATGGCTCCAGAAGGTGGCCCTGAGTCAGCTCATACCTGCTTTGTCACTGGCTCCGTCTTCAGACCTGTATGGCATAGAGTAAAACACAACCACAGGCCGATGCTTTGTGTTTCAAGTGACATCATAGTTGCTAGATAATTCATCAACAACATCAACTCCACTTTTGGTTTTGTTGTACAAAGTTTCCATCTCAGGCTTCCATTTTGGTAAGGTTTCTCTATCAATATTTCCCCATCATGGTGAAATGTTGACATCAACAGTATCAGTTTTATTTTTCTTTGCCAGGTACAAAGCCAGTGTTATATCTTTCTGAAATCCAAAGAACTATACAATTCTCTGGTTCGAAATTCAACATTTCATTTGGAATTTCTGCTTTGTTCCTGTGTACAGTTCCTGCTCTGGCCAACTTGTGCTCTGTTAGCAAATGTAACATCCATCTGAAACTGGTAAGCCAGTTGTCAAATGTCAAATTCTGATTAGTTTGGGAGATGGGAGCAACAAGTCTGTTCACATCATCATTTGGTATATTATTCTCTGAATAAGGACCTGATGGCTGAGTTCTATGACAAATGTCTAAATTGAAAGAATAATAAGTCTTTGCATCTATAAGTTCATACATTTTTATGCCATATTTTAACTCATTGCTTTTCCATATATCTTTTACATTCCTGCAATTACCATGAGAAATCCCTGATAAGTACAACCGACCTATGAATGCTTTCAGTTCAGCTAGTGAACTGTCTTAATAAATACAGTTTTGAGTATGGTTACTCCTGCACACAGAATGTTTTACTTGCATTTCAGCCTTTGTGTATTTCACAGCATCTTACAACATTGTATTTTGTCTGTTGTAATTTCCAACATTGAATGGCAGTGCTGGCATTCTGTTCAATACATTTCACCCCTGCCAAGACCTTCATTATATTTTTGGACCTAGTTCTAACATTGGATCATTCCATTTGGTTGCATGGCCATTTTGCAACACTTTGACTAGTCAAATATGTACTCACTGCTGTTTTCTTCATCTTTTGAATCAAGGAGGGCTGCGTTCCCTGTGTCTGTATCAGCTGAGTCTCGCTCGGTCTCCCTGTTGCACAGGACTCTGGCCCACGCGGCCATCGTCAAGGTCGTCACTGTCATCACCACCATCGCCTTTGTTATATCATCATCGTGCACCCTCAACGCTTTTCTGTTAGGAAAGCGTATGCATTTTACCATAATGGACCGTCTTTTTTTCTTTTTTAGGTACTGGGAATTGAACTCAGGACCTTGCACTTGCCAGGCAGGTGCCGTGCCACTGAGCTATCTCCCCAGCCCCATAATGGATGATCTTCATCATCCCTGCCTGAGTAATATGATGATTCATTTTTTACCTCCTCCAAAACTTCAAATTTGGTTTTTCATGTGCTGTACTGAATTGAGCCACTTTTATTAGAAAAATCGAAAGAAATCTTTTTTTTTTTTAACAAATCCTGGAGTGGTATGGGTCTATTGTACCCTCTGTGATGCTCAGGTAAGCATACACAAAACCAGTTAGATGGAGCATAACATGGGTAAAAGTCCCATTTTGTCACTTTTGCACATGTACACACACCTTACTATTCTTCGTATCAAATGGGTAAACACATGGATTGCTTGCTATATCCTTCAGGGGAAGGTACTGAGACACATGCTAAAGTAGAAATTTACAGTAGAAAGGTAAAGGATGGGACTTCCGGATCCAGTTTTATGTTAATAGCCAAGGCAGGCAGGGTAAGTACTAGCTTCCAGTGGCTGTAAGGTGCCACACGTACTGAGAACCTCTGCACTTTGTCTGCCCTTGCTTTGGCACCTGGAATGCTCTTTCCAAGTCCTTATCTTTTGTTAACACACAACTCAAACTCCTCCTTTTTATGATGTTCTTTCTGGTCTCCTATCTGGAAGGGATTTCACCTTTCTTGGAATCCCACCATCGTAGAAGCTCACTGTCCTCCTCAGCCTTTGTTCAAGGCCAGTTATTTTCCTGTGTAGGTCTCACCTTGCAGAGTGGAGTCTGTTGAAGGCAGCTGTCATATCTGATACCTCTGACACCAAGAGGTATCTCCCAGCACTCAGTCTGGTGCCCAGCACACAGTTGTGTCCAGTAAGTGCAGACTGATGACTGAGTAACGAATAGGAAGTACTTTCTGAGCAGTTTTCCTGGACGAATGACAGTATGATGCAGAGGGCTGGCTAGTGGGTGACTTGTTCCCTACCAGCAAGCAGGTGTTGTGCTAGGTTTAAGTTAGGCTGCTCTGTCTTTCATGCTTTACAAGGACTTTTCCATAACAGACTTAGGACTTGCAGTTCTGTGCCATTCATACCCTGTTCAGAGATGAAGCTAACAGGCAACTGAGTATGCCAGCCACTTCTGCCCAGGGGTTGCAGCCTCTTGCAGCCTGGGCTCAGGTCTCCAGTCTTCTTCCTGGGGAGTGGGCTTGCATTTAGATGCAGCTGACGGTGGCTAGTCTACAGCACTGTGCATAGGACTGTGATGCCCTCTTGATGGGGAGATGGGCACAAATGTGAGTTTGTGTGTGTATGTGTGTACCTTTCTGGGTTTGTGTGACTCTGATGGCACATGTACTTATAAGGAGAAGTGTGTGTATGTGTTCTCTCTGTGTGTAGATGTGTGTGCACATGCGTGCCTATATGAGAGCAATCTCAGCCGGTAGGTGTGAACATCAGTGTGCCTCTGCTGCAGTTGTGCACAGCCATCCGAAGTATCAGCAGCTCCTCGCTGGTTCTCAAGAACTGTGGCTCCTTCTTATTCCCAGAACCCAGACTCTTCTTTTTTTCTAGTACTTTGCCCAAGTTGGGCATCTCCCCCACCCAGAGCTTCTTCAAAAATAGGAAATGGTGCCACAGCCCTCCCTGGCACCTAGATCTTCACAGTTCCCAGATTTGATTCTTTCCTGATGGGTGTTTGCTGGGGTTCTTTCCCTCCTATCCAGGCAGTAAAGCTTTTCACCCCTACTTCTTCCTCCCACCCCCATACTGGGGGATTGAACCCTGGGCCTTCATGCTGTGCTACATCCCAAGTCCTTTTATTTTTACTTATTAAAATTTTTGTGACAGGATCTTGCTAAGTCACTAAATTGCCCAGGCTCAGCTTGAACTTACGACCCATCCTCCTTGTATCTCACTATGCCCAGCCCACACTCTCCTCTTAACTGGGGGGCTATGATCCCAAGGTACTGGTGTCCCTGCTGGAGGAGGGGCTGTCTGCCATGCCTGTCTCCTCCAGCGCTGGCAGCCCTTTCCACAGCATGGCCCAAGAAGACGATGGGAGAGCAGAGGCCAAGCTGAGGACCAGCCTCTTTGACCAGACAGCTCCAACCTTGTCTGCGCTCCGCCTTCCCCCCGGGGGCTGAGGACGAGGGGAGCAGGGCCCCAGACCTTGCGCGGCCTTCGCTACTGCCACCTCCTTCCCAGCAAAGAACAAGTGCCCAGAAGTTAGCCAAGCGGTGTCTAGGGTGAGCTTGGGAGGTCAAGACAGGAGCTGTCTGGGGGCTGGTGGGCAGCCTCCCTTGCTCCCCTACCTCCTGGGAGAGGAGGTCTTAAGGGCTCTTGTCCAGGCTGCAAGCAGGATGCGCTGTCTTTCCCAGGATATGGGGAACAGCCTCTCTGGTAGCCAAGGGATGTCAGACTAGAACAAGAGTTTTTTTCCTGGTTCAGCATGGTGGAACTCCCAGAGTGCTGGGATTACAGATGTGCACCACCACACTTGGCTCCCTCCCAAGAACTTTAACGCAAACCGAGTAGCTCAAGGATGGTAGAATAAAGTCACTATTTGGGAGCTGGGCATATAGCTTAATGGTAGACCATATGCTTCAGTAGGAGTGAGGCTGTGTGCGTGTGTGCATTGTACGTGTATACCTTTATAATGACTTCTAATACTGTAGTGTTAGAGAAGCTAAAGGCCATAGTTACATAAAATCTCCTGGGATTCTTCCTGCCAAGTCTCACTCTCGCATACATGCACACACGCACGCACTTCTAGCTGCGATGGTCATAGGAGTACATGTTGTAGTCCACCAAGGAGGGAGGACACGTCCCTGCCGCTGAACTCTGTAGAAGGTGGGCACTGCCTCTTCTGGCTTTTTCACCCACGTCTTCTCAATTGCAGGTGGAGATTCTTTCAGGCACCAAGAAAGCATCCCTGGAGCATCTGGCACAAGGGGAGCAGCTGGGGCATGACCTCAGGGTACTCAGAGGCCCGTGTTCATCACATGCTTCTAAGAGCACAGAGTAAATGTCCTGAGGGCTGAGGGCCCAGGCAGTGCTTGCTCTGGGCACTGTATTTGTCTATCCAGAGTTGGATGACCTCTATGGACCTTGAGCTCTCGTTTCCTTGGGCTGGTCATTAGGGTGACTGCCCAGAGGAGCAGGCCTCGTGCCTCCAACCCCTCACAGCCACCAGAAATGGTGTGAGAGCGTAAATGGGTACATTGCCAGCAGAGTACAATTGGCAAGATTTTCCAAATTTGAAAATGTACATACCTTACACATAGCAGTTCTATGAGTAGATATTTATCCTACAAATATACCTACACATGGGAAATGAAGTGGCCTAGTCATTCATCACAGAATCGTCTATTAATAAAAATAGGACATGGTGGCACATACCTATAATCCTAGCACTCTGGGAGGCCGAGGCAAGAGGAGCATAATTTCAGTCCTAGCCCGGGCAATTTAGTGACTTAGGGAGTTCCTGTCTCAAAAAAAAGGAAATAAAAAAAGGACAGGGGGATGTAGCTCAGACTGAAGGCCTTGGGTTCAATCCTCAGAAGTAAAGTAAAGGAAGGAAGGGAAGGAGGAAAGGAGAGATCTAGATGTCCATCACTAGACAAATGGTTTCATGCATTATGGTATGTCCATAAGGCAGAATATTTAGATAGGAAGCTTTCATGTATGGATCTGGAAGGATCACAGGTATGCAGTTAGATTTCAGTAAGCAAGACATGTATTTTACTACTACATGATAGAAAATCAAGGACATAAGAATGTATATTCGTATTGATCTGTATGTATATGAAATATTACTGGAGGGATAAAGATAAATAAGATTCTATTGATACATGCTAGGCAAATGAAAATTGATGAAGGAAACTTTCTACTGTATTTTGTGTGTGTGTGTGTGTGTGTGTGTGTGTGTGTGTGTGTGTGTTGACTCCCAAGACCTTCACTTCACACTGAGCTATTTCCCCAGCATATTTTATATATATACATTTTTGTTTGTTTGGAGACAGAGTCTCACTATGTAGTCCAGGCTGGGCTTGAACTCACTGTATAGCCCAGGCTGGTGCAGAACTCTAGCAATCCTCTTGTCTCACCCTCTTGGGCATTGAGATTACAGATGTTTGCCATCAGGCCTGGCTTGTTTAGTATTTTTTTTTTAATTTTGAAACAGTATTTTGCTAAGTTGCCCAGGCTGGGCTTGAACTTGTGATCCTTCTGACTCAGCCTGCCAGTGCTAGGATTATAGGTGTGCCCCACCATTCCTGTAGATTCTGTATATCCTGGTAGTTAAACGATGCCAATGTATTATCTATTCAAAAAATTAAATTAAAAGCAGAAAAATCACAAAAAAGGGAGAATAATGCCACACATCACAGTGGTAGGAGAAGCCTCTCACCCTGTCCATTGCCTCGGCAGGGACAACCAGCCCCAGAAAACAGCAGAAAGGGAGGGAGCGGGCCGGAGACGTGGTCAGCAGGGCCTGGCTCTCCTCTGGTGGCATCCTCGCCTAGTGGCCTCCTTGCTCTCCCACCTCAGCATCTTCCAGCCGTTTGGGAAATCTTGCCTCTTTTGAAAACATAAACATTCTGAGTAAGGAGGTCACCCCCTGAAGCAGCAATGTCCTGTGACGCTGCTTGACTTCTTGGGTTCCTTTGGAAAAAGTGTGGAATGGTATGTGTTTGTTTCAGAGATTACTCTTGGAGACGTTTATGACACCCCTGTGCACCCTCTGGGGTGTTGCAAAACCGACTTGGGGGTGGGGAGTGATCGCCTGGAAGATGGCCGATGGGGAGGTCATAGCCGGGTGGGGCTGCACCCCCTCTGGCAAGTGGGGCGGAGGAGGGGAGGGTTCCTGGCCGTGCCCCCCTACTACCCCAAGGTTCCCATGGCTCCAGAGGCCTTCTTGGGTGCCTCATGGGCATAGCAACCCTGAGAAGGGTGAGCTGTGGGGTCCCTGGGAGTCCAGCTGGTTCTTTTTCCTCAGGGATAATTTTAGGTTCTCTCTTCCCCTCCAACCTTTCTAACTCCCAACCCCTGACTCAGCCTCCCAGAGGGAGTACACAGTGCTCTTTTGAAATATAGAACACGCTAGGGCATAGTCCTGGAGGCATTTTCCATGATATTTTCCCCCCCATTTGTCCCATTGTTTCAGGGGAGAAAGCAGACAGCTCCAGGGTCAGACCCTGATAGGTCCTCATAAAGCTATCATTGAGCTTCCTGCACCCCCAACTTGAACCCAGAGGCTCATTCTCCTAGTGCAAGAGCAACTGGCTTAGAGATTGAGGGCTGGCCTGGAGAACTAAGCCTTGTAAATTCTGGAGGGGGCTCGACAACTTCTTCAGGGGACAGACACCTCCACTCAGACCTTGTGAGAGATTGCAGAGACATTCAAATGTTCCTCTGAACACATATGAATTCCTCAACTCAGAGTGCCTGGTTTCCAGAAGCTCAACAAATAAAATCTTCCAGGAACTGCTGCAGACAGCCTACCATGGGAACATGTTGGGAAGAACTGCGGCTAGCTGGGGAGATCCGAGGGTGCCGGACATACCTCAGCCTTAGATCATTCAGTTTGCCCCCTGTTCTGAGGATCAGCCTCCAAACACGGCACCCCCTGCCATGCTTCCTGGCCCTGGCCCGCCCCAAGGCTGGGCGCGGAACCCAGGGCCTCGGCCTGCTAAGCAGGTGCTCGGCCACTCTGCTACACCCAGCCTCATTCAGCTACTTAAAAAACGTCCCTATGACAGAAGGATACTGAGACGGGAGGCCTGTCAGAGGTCTAAGTGGAAAGGAGCAGAGCGGAGAGGAGATGCTAGAGGAATCGAACTTTTCCTCCCAGCCTCCCAACACTGAACCTCAGCGAAAAGGACCCAGTCTCCTCAGTGGCTGAAAAAGACCCGGGAAAACACTCCAGGGAAGGGAAGCAGAAGGGGCAGTCTGTCACCTGCCAGCTAGTCTCTCCCTTTGAAACCCGTGGGAGTGGTGGGGGAGGAGGGGTCCCTGTGGGCCTTCTGCTGGTCTTAGGAGGGTCCCCTTTTCCTCTGCACGGTAGGGCTTTTCTCCCCTTCCTCCTTGGCTGCGGCTGGGCCTTCCTGGGAAACCGATGTGAGAGTACTGTGCTGAGTCTGCAGGGCCCGCAGCCTGGCGGACCGCGGGTTCCCGCCCCCACCCCTCCAGCAGCCTCTCTGTCCCGACTGTTGGCTGCCGCCCCTTTAAGCCCCAGCCGCTTGCTCCTCCCGCGGTGCTGTGGCATCAGGGGTGGGGGCGAGGGGTGGGAAGGGGAAGGCTGAGCGCTGTGTCCGTCAACTAGGGACGATGGTGGCCCGGGCCAGGGGAGTCGCTCCCAAGTCCAGCTGTCCCCTCCCATGAGCCTGGGGCCCTGGGAGACCCGGCCGGTCCCCAGGCAGCGGAGGGATGGCTCCGTGGCCCCACGGGAACCACTCTCTGGGCTCGTGGCCTGGTGCCCCCACCCTGGCACCCAATCCGAGTGGGCTACCAGGGGTACCATGGGCAGCAGCGTTGGCCGGGGCGCTGCTGGCCCTGGCCACGGTGGGAGGCAACCTGCTGGTCACCGCAGCCATCGCCCTGACGCCGAGACTCCAGACCATCACCAACGTGTTTGTGACTTCGCTGGCCACAGCCGACTTGGTAGTGGGACTTCTGGTGGTGCCGCCGGGGGCCACCCTGGCACTGACTGGCCACTGGCCTTTGGGTGCGACGGGCTGTGAGCTGTGGACATCGGTGGATGTGCTCTGCGTGACGGCCAGCATCGAGACCCTGTGCGTCCTGGCAGTGGACCGCTACCTGGCTGTGACCAGCCCGCTGCGGTACCGCGCCCTGCTCACCAAGCGCCGCGCCGTGGTGTCGGTGTGGGCAGTGGCGGCTGCGGTGTCCTTCGCGCCCATCATGAGCCAGCCCGCGCCGCTGCTCCTTCGCCTCCAACGAGCCCTACGCGCTGCTCTCCCCCTCCGTGCCCTTCTACCTGCCGCTCACGGTGATGCTCTCCGTTTGCGCGCGCGTCCGCGTCGCGGCCAGGCGCCAGCTGCACTTGCTGCGCGCGGAGCTGGGCCGCTTCCCGCCCCGGGGGTCTCCGCCGCCCCCACCTCGCTCCGCGTCCGCCGCCCGGGCGTCCAGGACGTGCGCAGCGCCCAAGGCCGGTGCCCCCCGCGGTTCGCGGCCCGCGCGCCTCCTGCCGCTGCGGGAGCACCGGGCGCTGCGCACCCTGGGGCTCATCGTGGGCACCTTCACTCTCTGTTGGCTGCCTTTCTTCCTGGCGAACGTGCTGCGCGCCCTTGCGGGGCCCTCGCTGGTTCCCAACTCGGCTCTCCTCCCCCTCAACTGGCTGGGCTACGTCAACTCCGCCTTCAACCCGCCCATCTACTGCCGCAGCCCCGACTTCCGGAGCGCCTTCCGCCGGCTTCTGTGCCGCTGCCCAGGCTGCCGACCCCAGGCGCCCTGCGCCGCCGCCTCCCCGGGCCGGGCCAGCCCCGCGGGGCCCGCCGGGAGGTAACGGCAGGCGCTGGTGGCTCCGGCCAGGAGAGCAGTCGGAGCCTCCAGCTTTGCCTTTGGGTTTGGGAGAAGGTGGGAGCTGGAGAGGTTTGGCGCCTGGAGAGCGGTAGAGCTGTGAAGGCTTACGACCAAGGACATAGTGGACAGGAAAGGAGGATTGAGTTGGAGAAAGAATGAGGAATGGGTGGGTTTTGCAAAGGTCACTGACTAGGCGCACTGCAAGGGAGCAGGCAGAATTAGGGCAAGGAAGAGCGGGCAGCACCCTCCCAGGGCACTTGGGCAGGTTCTAGGAGGCAGTGCTATGAAGCCGCTGGGCTTTAATTCCACATCACCTCTGTTCCTCAGCTGTTATGGCATAGAAACAGCTTCTTTCCACAGAGACTAGAGCTTTCTCTCCTCTCCTGCCTTCAGGAGGTGCCTGGGAGGTCCTTCTTAGGTTGGATGAAGTCCTGGACTGAAATTCTCTGTGGTAGATTGGACCCCACCCAATGCAAAACTGGTATTGCCCTGTCCCTCCTCCCATGACAGTTGTGAGGTGCAACAGCCAGGGTATTCTCTTAGATGCAAAGCGTAGTCTTCCCAAAGCCCGCCCCCTATCAGAATGGAAAGAGAGCACAGAAATACAAGATGTGATGTAAAAATATGGTGTGTGTTCAAAGAAAAAAGTGAGAGTAGGCTGGGGATACAGCTCAGTGGAATAAGAGCTTGCCTAGCAAGCGCAGGGTCCTGAGTTCGATCCCCAGTAACGCAAAAAAAAAAAAAAAAAAAAAGTGAGAGTAAAACGCACACTGCCATTCATCTCCCTCAAAAATACCCTGCTCCAGCTCTGAACACACTTATTCCATCGTGCTCGCCACCTTCTGAAGCAGATGTGGATGTCCTCTTTTGTGAGTGTCTTCAGGTGCACTCTCATGCTGCTTGCATGTCTTGAATTAGCTCAAAACATTTACCTTTCATGGTGATCTTGATGTGCAAGAAGAGCTAGAGGTCGCAGGATGCCAGATCCTTTGTGCAGAGGATGAGGACACACTAACGTTTTACAAACCTGGGTTTCAGTGGCTGGCATTTGGCAGTAGCATTCATGTTATTTCTGATCACACTTCATAAAGATACTCAGGAGCCTGGTGTAGTGGTTCATGCCTGCAATCTTGGCCAGAGGATGAGGTAGGAGGATCACTTCACGTTCAAGGGGAGAGTGGGGTAGTGGGTTTGAGGACCTCCTGAACTACATAGTAAGAGCCTGTCTCAAAAAACCAAAGTAGTACTCTCTTTCTCGCTTTTGCTGTCTTCCACCACCATGAACTTTTGTCCATCTGCCATATGTCACCCTACCTTGGAGCCACCCAATTACAGACTGAAACCTCTACAAATTGTGAGCTAAATAAACCTTTTCCCCTTAAAAATAAAAAAAGCCAAATAAGTAACTAAATAAAGACACTCAGGAAAGACTGAAATAAGGGACACAAGCGAACTGGCATCTGGCATGGAACAGCCAGAAGGGGACTTCTAAGAGCAGCACTGTGAGGCCAGGGAATCTGTCTGAGGGGGGAAGTCTCAGATAAAAGAGCAGGCAGGACTTGCCTGCCCTGTGACCCCAAAACAGTGGGCCAAATAGGCAGGAACAAAACCAGGAGATGCAGACTCATCCTGACCCCAAGCCCATTCAGTTTACAGCGGAGGGGACTGGTCAGCTGCCAAACCACGGCCTTTACACATTCTTACGTGGTCTTCAAAACCAGACCTGAGCAGGGCCATCATCCTGTTTCTTGGGTCTGGGTTGGGATAGCTGGGTCATGGCTGAGGCAGCATTTAGTGGGAGAGGTCAAAGGTACGTAGATGGCATGGAGCAGATGTAGAGACCTTAAGTCCATTATAGTGGGGGTTTGTGAGCCTAGGTCCCAAGGGATCAGGACTGGAGAGGTGGTATATTGTGCTAGATACGTTGCAGCAGATTACTCAAACTGGGTGACTTAAAACAATTGACGTTTGTCTTCTCCCAGCTCTGAAGACTACAAGCCCCAAATCAGAGTGCTGGCAGGGCCATGCTGTCTCCGAGAGCTGCTGGTGCTGGAGCTGCCTGTCTGCCTGCAGATGTAGGCCTCCAGCTTCTGCCTCCGCTTCACGTAATCTTCTCTCCTTGTCTGCTGGTGTCTGGATTTCTCTTTTCTTCTAAGGACTTCAGTTGTTGGGTTAGGGCCCAGCCAGACTCAGTGTGACCTCAATTTAACTTGACAGCATCGGCAAAGGCCCTGTTTCCAAATATGGGCACACTGACAAGTTTCAGAATTAAGTTCAGTGCATCTTTCGGAGACACAACTCAACCATCATCAGAGGTGTGAAGGGGAGGGAGCAGCATTCCTTATTCCTGCTGCCTCCAAAGTCTCTTTGTCACCAGCCAGGAGGGCCATTGGCCACCCTCCATTCCTGGGTTTCCGTTTCTGGGCCTTTTCTCCCACCTCAGAGGCTTAGATTTGAGAAGCCAATAGTGAAGTCAGACCTTGGGTTTTGTTGTCCCTGTGGGCAGAAGTTGCTACCTGTTATCCTTCTTTTTGAAATGGAAATTCTAAGGCTCAACTGGAAATAGGACCTGCTAGCTCAAAACAGTTTTTATAGTTCCACTTGCAGCTAGGTGTGGCTGGGTGACCAAATTCTAGCCAGAAGTGTGCCCCAGCAGAACTGCTACAAAGGTATATTGTCCGTGCCCCTGTCTTGCTTTACCACTGGCTGGAATGCAGATGTGAAGGTGACAGAAGAACCAGCTAGAAGGTTCAGTTAGTGTAGACCCCACTTCAGTCCTAGACTGCTTGTGGTTAAGACCCTTAAATGAAAGAGAAATGTCTATCTTGTTCAAGCTACAGTTATTTGGGGCTTGTTTGTTTATTTACAGTAGCTGAGCCCAACAAATCCATTAGTAAAGGGGAGGTACAGGGAGCTACACCTTCTGCAGGGCGTCAAGCTTATGCCTGCTTTGCTGAGCTATGTGGGCTTCTCCCAGGTTATGTGATGAATGCAATTTATGCTAATCCGGCCATAAAATTGCTCTGCTCCAGGACCTCTCAGGACCTTGCGACCGTGGGCAATGATGCATCTGTAGAATCTGAGATCTTGTGGCATCTGAGGCCACCAAGGCCATCTCCTGGACGTGGATCCCTGTGAAGGTTAATACCAGTGAGTGAGTTCCTCAAGGCTGCTAACGGCAATAACCATGACCTTAATGGGTCAGACAACAGAGGGGACATCTCTCACAGGTCTGGGGGGCTAGAATCGAGGTGTTGGCGGGCCTGCTTCCTCCCGCAGGTGCTAAGGGGACCCCACGCCTCTCCCCCGCCCCCGTGGAACCCCAGCAGGCTTTGACATTCCTGTTCCAGGCTCTATGTGCCCTTGCTTGTCTTCTTTCTGTCTCTCACAAAGGGCACTGGGTTTGAGGGTCACGCTGATCAAAGCCCTTTCTTCAAAAGAATTAAGGTGTATTATATACAAGTATGAATTCCGCACAATGAATGTAATCATTATGCAAACATATACTAAAGAAAAATTTAAAAGTTAAAAAAATTATCACCCACTCCAATCTTCATGCAGGGAAAGCCTGCTCTCTCCAGAAATTCTTGGCCACTGTGGCAGGCACAGTTCTGAGATGAACCCCAGTGACCTGGTCCTTATGCAACTCTTCCTGCTGAAGGTGGGACCTGGTTTGCTTCTAGCCAGTGGAAAGCACATACACAGCAAAGACAGTGGGGCATCCTCGCTGTGTGACAGGGACAAAAGGATTTTTTTTTTCAGTACTGGGGATTGAAACAGGGAAGTTGCACTGCTCTACATCCCTAGCTCTTTAAAAATTTTTCTTTTTTGAGGCAAGTTCTCACTATGTCATTAAGTTGCCCAAGCTGGGTTTGAATTTGCAGTCCTCCTGCCCCAGCTTCCAGCAGAGCTGCACCACCACACCTAGCTGAGGCCAAGGGATTTGATCCCTAGTCCATTGGCTAAAGCTGATGAAGAGGATCACTGTCCTGGGTGAGCTGGCTTAATCCGGGGAGTCATTTCTAAGTGGATCCTGAGGTTGGAACCAGAGGAGGCAGAGACAGTGTTGCTGGCCCTGAGGACACGCAGGCACCAGTTCTACACTGACAAGGACACAGCTTCTGCCAACAGCTTTGGGGGGCTTGGAGAGGACCTGAGCCTGCGGAGCTGGGCGGCCTGGGTGGGCAGTGCCCGGGCCGCAGTGGTGTGCCCTGCGTGGGAGCCCAGCCCAGATATGGCACTTCGAGGTTAGCATAGGCGCTCCTTGGTCCACACTAGAGCTGCTGCCTGGCTCTCAGCGGCTGTTTGGGCGGGGGCTTTAAATATGTCCCTGGGGAGCAGGGAGTGAGAAGCCCAACAGTGACAAGGACGAGGGGCTCAAGCTCCCTTGCTCTGGTCTCCGCTCGTTCTGGTCCCCGCTCTCCCAAAGGCAGCGTGGGTCTCTGGCTCTCATTTCCACCCTTGATCCCGAGGCAGTGACCTCTCGTTATCCCCCCAAGCTCCCAGAAGGATTTTTCCAGATTATGATCACATAATCATGTTGCTCACATTCTCATAATAATTCAGCAGCATCCTAAAGCTTTGGGGATAAGATTCAGGCCCAGGAGCACAGAGGGCCCATGGGCCTAGGCTTTCACTGCAATCCTGGTCACTAATAAAGGGTGCTCATTTTCCACACACTGTTCCTGTTGCCCTCCATGCCTGCTGTCAGCATGGCCCTACACCGACTCTTTCTCCCTGGTCCTGCCAGCAGCGCCATCACTGCATGAACGCATGCTAAGTACACTACCAGGGCAATCCTAAAGGCTCAGTTGCAGGGTGTGATGCTGGACACGGTTTGCACGTGTTCCTGAAGGGCTCTGTGTTGCAGGCTTGTTCTGTGGCTTGGCAATGTGAAAAGGTGCGGGATCTTTAAGAGGTGAAGCTCAAAATGGGTGCAGTAATGCCCGCCTATAACCCAGGTACTCTGAAAGGCTGAGGTGGGAGAATCTCAATTCAAGCCCAGCCTGAGAATTTAGGGACTTAGTGAGATCCTGTTCCAAAAAATAAAAAAGGGCAGGAATATAGCTCAGGGCAGAGGCCCTGGGCTCAATCTCCAGTGCCACCAAAGGAAAAAGGAAGAAACGGAGCCTAGGGGGAGGAGTTTGGCAGCCAGACACCCTGAGTCAGTTCTCAGCCAGTTGTTACTACCCCTTCCAGCTTCCTGTCTCGCGCTGGGATCTCCCCTTGTCATCCACACCCCGCCGCTGTGATGCCACTGTGGGTCCTCCGCCGAGCCACGCTGATGTTGCTGTCATGCCCTTGAAACTATGGAAATATGAGCTAAATGAACCCTTTTTCTCTATAAAGTCATTAGCTTTGGGTATTTCATGAAAGTGGTAGGAAACTGGCCAATATATAGGGGATGAAAGAAAAACAGAGAATCCAGGAATGAGCCCAGCCCCTGGTGGGACAGATTTGCTACTTATAAAATGTGCAAATGTAGCTGTGTGTGGTGGTACATGTCTGTAACCCAGCACTTTGGGGAAGCTGAAGCAGGAGGGTTGCAATTTCAAAGCCTGCCTGAGGAGACTTGAGACTACAAACAAGCAGAAAATGTAATGAGAGCAGGCTTGGTGGCATTTATGCAACTATGAGCTAATTTTAGACACAGTGAATTTGGAAAGGTCTATGAATTCTTAATTATCTATTAGAATATCAAATAGGCATTGGATTTCACATCTGCTGCTCAGGAGAGAAGTAGTTCTGGATATATGGATTTGAGAACTGGGTATTTAAGCTTATGGAAGTGGCCACTTGCTTGTTTACCAAAGAGAATTCAGAGGACTGGTCTCTGGAGCATTCTAACATTTAAAGGTCAGAAAAAGAAGGAACTATCTTGGTGTAGTGGGGTACGCAGGAAATAACAGTTACTCTGGAGGCTGAGGCAGGAGGATCGCTTGATCCCAGGAGTCCAGGGCCAGCCTGGGCAGCAGAGTGAAACCCTTTCTTCCTCTCTCTCTCTCTTTCTCTCTTTTCTTTTTCTCTCTCTCTCTCTCTCTGTGTCTCTCTCATGTGAGTGTGTGTGTGTGTGTGTGTGTGTGTGTGTGTGTGTGTGTTGTTTTTGCTTTTTGAAACAAGGTCGCACTGTATAGTTCAGGCTGCCCTGGGACTTGCTATGTAGCCCAGGTTTGTTCTGAACTCAGGATCTTCTCCTGCCTCAGCCTCCAAGGTGTCTGTATTACAGGCATATATTACAGGTGTGTGCCACCAGCCCCAGCTAAGAGAAAATATAAATAAAAGAATGAACAAGCGAAACCAATCAAAGCAAAGCCAAAGTGAGCTGTGTCCCAGAGGCCTGGGGAGCAGTGTGTGGAGGGAGCCGCCATGGGAAAGAAGTGCCACACAGGAAGGCTGAGGCCGCAGGGGGCTCAGGTTGTGCAGTTGGGGTTTGCAGCCCCACCAAGACAGGCTGCTGTGGCACAGTGGAGATGCACGCGGCCTCGGTGAGGCTGGACGCCAGCAACACACTCCGCCCACAGCTGTGCCTCTGAGGAGGGCAGAGAAGCTCAGTGTGGGAGCAGCTGCTGTTACCCTGGGCCCCAGGAGCGCTGTACCCAGAACTCTCCCCAGGCTCTGGCTCAGCGCTGCACATGGAAGCCCAGTTCCCGCTTTGAGAGTGGAGTGGAGCAAGGTCTGTCAATGTCTGGGGACTCGGGCAGACACAGAGGGTGGCCGGGCTGCTGCTCGTCTTCCAGTGTCCCACTCCACGGCCACCAGAGGACCTGGCTGCTCAGGAGCCCGTCTTCCGCAGCCCTCCCTCAAATGCCCTTCTCAGCCCCAACCTGTCACTATGCTGGTGCCTGGGGCAGCCTGTTAGGGGCTGCTCCTACCCTCCTGTAGCACTGCACCCTTTGCCCTTCAGCTCCCCTCCAGGCCAGGTCTGACTCTTAGGCCCTGGTCACTTGGCTGGCCTGAGGGATGGGTGCATGAGGTAAGGGTTGGAGGTGAGGCTGCCTTTCTGTGTGCTGAGGAAAACTGGAAGGTGCTGGTGGGCAGGGGCACTGAACCAAGGATGCAGGGACTGAAACACAGCTGCGGGAGGGGTGGAGGAGTGAGCTCCAGGACCCCAGCCCAGGGCACCAAGTACTTGAGATAGGGACACAGCTGTCGCCACCTGCACTGAGAGAAAAGATGGAGCAGAGTGCTGCTACCTGAGTAGGTTGGGGGCTCCGACGGTACTGAATTTTCCAGTTGTCCTTTTGGTGTTTGTCGTGTGACATGGGATTGAACCAACGGCCTTTGCGTTGAGCTATAGTTCCTTTTTTGTTCTGGTTCATTTATCTTTTATTTTGAGACAAGATTTTGCTAAGTCACTAAGTTGTCGAGGCTGGGCTCACACTTAGCTCCTCTTGCTCAGCTACTCAGGGAGCTGGGATTACAGACGTGCCACTGCCAGTTGCTTTTGGTAAAAGAAAAAAATCTGATACATATAAATTATCAAAGTTAAATCAAGCAGATATAAATATCCTGAATAAGCCAATATCAGTAAGTGAAATTGAAAATATAATTAAAACCTCCTGACAAGGAAAAGCTCAGGTCCTGATGGATTCACAGCTAAATTCTACAAGAAATTTAGAGAAGTTTTAATGCCAATACTTCTTACATTCTTTAATTAGATTGAAAGGGAAGCAATTCTCCCTAACTCATTTCTGGAGACAAGTATCACCCTGATACCAAAACCAGACAAAGATCCAACCAAAAAAGAGAACTACAGGCCAATCTCCCTAATGAACATAGAGGCAACAATCCTCAATAAAAGACTAGCAAACAGAACGCAGCAAATTGTCAAGAAGATGATACATTATGACCAAGTGGGATTCATTCCAAGAATTCAGGGATAGTTCAATATGTGCAAATCAATAAATGTAATATCATACATATCATACCATATCAACAGAGCTAAAGACAAAAATCACATGATCATCTCAATAGATGCATAAAAAGCTTTTGATAATGTCCAACACTCATTCATGATAAAAACCCCACAGAAAATTAGAATAGATGGTCTTTACCTCAATCTGAAAAACCATCTATGTCTAACCAACAGCCAACATCATAACAAATGAACAAAAACTGAAAGCTTTCACTTTAAAATCAAGAAAAAGACAAAGATGTCCACTGTCCCCACCCCTATTCAATATAGTTCTGGAAACATTAGCCCGAGCAATTAGACTAATAGGGCAAGAGAGACTCCATTTTCTGTTTTTAACTCCATATTAAGAGAAGCCACTTAAAGCTCACTTAAGCTGTATTGACTCCCACTTTTTACCCTTTCTCCTTGGTTAGTTATCAACTCACTTAAAGCAAAGCAGAGTCATAAAATGGGAACAGGATAAACAGGACAGCTTGGGAAGTGGGCTAGAAGTTAAACTGCAATGGTCATTTGGAATTCAGCTGTCTGACCTTCTGGGAGAAGTAAACTTTGTGATAATTGTGTGACCTTCTTACAAGATTCCCAAGAATGAGGCAATGGTTACCATGGAAGCCTAAAATGTACTTAAGCTAAATGTGACACCCAGATCAGGGCAGACATCTTATCTGGCCCTGGTTACAGACTGTCCGTCAGCCGGCTCAATGAAGCTTTGTTCGTTCCTGCTCTTTTGGTCTCTTCTGAATGCTGTCCTTGATGAACTTGCTGGCCATATCAAGACAAGAGAGAGAAATAAAAGGAATAAGGACGGGAGAGGAAAAAGTGAAATTATCATTATTCACAGATGACATGCACTCTACGTAGAAAACCTCAAAAACTCCAACAAAAGACTAGATTTAATAATCAATTCAGTTGCATAGCTGGATACAAAGTCAACACTCAAAATCAATAGCATTCCTGTACAAAAACAATAAATTTGATGAGAACAGTTAGGGAAACCATACCCTTCACAATAGCATCCAAGAAAATGAAATACTTAGGAGTCAATCTAACAAAGGAAGTTGCACTAAAGTCAAAATGGATCAAAGATCTAAATATTAAAACAGAAACACTCAATCTATTGGAAGAGAAAGTAGGTAAAAATCTTGAAGACATAGAGGTAGGCAGAGGGTTCATAAACAAAAACCAAACAGCATGGGAAACACTTCAAAGAATCAATAACTGGGATCTCATTTTATTGAAAAGTTTTTGCACATCAAAAGAGATCACCAACAGAGTAAAAATAAAATCCACGAAGGGGGAAAAATTTTAGCCAACTGTCCCTCAGATAAAGGACTTCTATCTAGAACATATAAATAATTTTTAAAAATCAGGCCCCCCAAATTCAAAGACCCAATCCAAAAATGGGCATCTGAGATGAATATACATTTCTCAGATGAAGAAATACAAATGGTGAATAAATATATGAAGAAACGTTCAACCTCACTGGTCATTTGAGAAATGCAAATTAAAACAACACTGAGATTCTGTCTCATCCCGGAAAGAATGGCTATCATCAAGAAATCAACCAATAACAAAAGCTGATGAGGCTGTGGAAAAAGGAACACTTTCCACTGTTGGTGGGAGTGTAGACTGGTACAACCACTGTGGAAATCAGTATGGAGATTCCTCAAAAAACTAGGATTAGAGGTCCTATTTGACTTAGCTATTCCCCTTCTGGGTATCTTCCAAGAAGAATTAAAAACATCATAATATAGTGATATATGTGCAATCATGTTTGTAGCAGCATAATTTGTCATAGCTAAATCTTGGAAATAACCCAAATGCCCATCAACTGAGGAATGGATAAAAAAGATGTGATATTTTTATGTAATGAAGTATTACTCAGCTATAAAGAAAGATAAACTCAAGGTTTTATAGGTAAATGGATGCAACTAGAGGCCATACTCACAAGTGAAATAAATCAGACCCACATGTGTAAACATTGTATTGTCTTCCTAGTATAAGAAACTGAAGGAGTGAATAAAATCCAAAACATACAATAGATACTGTGAAAGGGAAAGTACCTGTTCAAAATGAAAGAACATTTGGGATGAGGGAAAGGAAAAAAGAAAGAAAGAAGAAAAGGGGAAATATATATATATATATATATATATATATATATACGAGATAGCTGAGATAATTGTACTGCTAATTTCTATTGGTTTATTGAAAGGGAGTTAATGCTTAATTTTTAAAACCAATTTTGCATGCCTATGTCTGGTAATTTGAACAACTACTTTGAAGACAACAATATGCAATATGACAACTATTGTTAATTTTCTATCATCCATCTTGTTTTGAAATTCTGTATCTTTTTAATGTTTTTAAAATTTTTTATTCTCTTAAAAAGATCTGAGATGTCTTAAATTTAATTACAAAGGCCAGATAGCAGAGAGAGGGAAGAAATGAGGGACTTTAATCAGCAGCACGTGTGTGTGTGTGTGTGTGTGTGTGTGTATCAGAGAGAGAGAGAGAGAGAGAGAGAGAGAGAGAGAGATTGAGATTGAGACAAGAGTGAGCTCAGCCAACCAGACGCCTTGCTGGTCTGGTCTCTGGGACCGGCCAAGAAGAGGCCAGAACAGTCAGAGCGCCCTCTGGTGCTCAGGGGTGGAATCCTCACCGGCTTCCTTTTAAGGTTTGATCTTGGTCTTGCAGTACTGTACTGTGAAATCTCCAGCCGAACTAGGCGCTGTGGTGGTGGTGGTGGTGGCGGCGGGGACCCCATAATCCCAGCATCCAAGGAGCCTGAGGTAGGAAGATGGACCGTTTGAGTTCAGCCTGGGCGATTTAGTGACTTAGTGAGACCCTCTCTCAAGATAAAACATTTTATTTATTTATTTATTTATTTATTTTTGCGGTACTGGGGATCGAACTCAGGACCCTGCACTTGCTAGGCAAGCGCTTATTCCACTGAGCTATATCCCCAGCCCTAGATAAAACATTTAAAAAGGGCTGAGGGGGGTTGGGGATGTGGCTCAGTGGTAGAGCTTTTGCCTTGCATGCACAAGGTCCTGAGTTCGATCCCCAGCACCACATACATTAGAAAACAAAACAAAACAAAACAAAACCCAATAAAAAGGAACTTTTAATATAAAAAAAAAAAGGCTGAGGATCTCTTCAAATTCCTGGGTTCAGTCCTCAGGCTGCAAAAACAAAACAATCAATTGTGAGCTACCCAATAACACTTCAGTAAGTGCTGCTTGGTTTAAATCAATCCGGGTCTTTCTGTTGCTTGTGACCCAAGATTCCAAACTGACACTGTCAGGAATTAGACAGAAACTCAGCTACAGTTCTGTCCAACTTCCCTCTGCATACAGTTGTCTTTGTTTTTTCCTGCTTCATGTCAGGGGAAGGAAGCTCTAGGATTGCTTTATTAAAATTCCATGATGGACAGCAGTGAAGGGGCTTCTCCTCCTCCTCCTTCTCTGACCCTTGCTAGGCAAGGTCCCCATCAGGCCAGGTGGGGCCACAAGAGCTCTCAGGGTGAAACCTGTTGCTCAATATGTAGCATCCAGACGTGGGGCTTTGGGGAGTGACTAAGTCCTCCGGGCTGCTTTTGGGAGCAAGGTTAGTATCCTGATAAAGGAGGAGGATGCAGCAGGAAGGCGCTGTCTCTGAAACACAGAGCAAGGCCTTGCAATCTGCTGCTGCCTGGATCTCAGCCTTTCTGGCCCCTAGAACTGGGGCTCATAAAGTTCTGTTATTTACAAATCACTCAGTCCAAGGGACTTTGTTGTAGTAGCAGGAACGGACTGAGACTCACAGTGACTCATGAGAGGAGCAGGAGTTGTCACCAGGAGTAGGAAAAATGTTTCTGGGTGAACACAATAAAAGTTTACCACCTTCTGCTCTTTGGGTGCTCATCAGCCTGTGTTCCTTTCCCCACACACAGAATTCCAAGAAGGGCCCCAGCTAACAGCACCATGCTCCACCTGTGACTCAAAACTTGCTCTCCTACCCCCACAATGAAGCAGCTGGAGTCACACCTGGGCCATCTTGGGGTTTAGGGTCCCCGGGGAGCCACATGCTTCTCTGCATTAAAGCAGCTGCTCACGATCCTGCAGTGTAGGGACCAACAATGACCATAGCCACTCCTGAGTATCCTTGCATACACCTGAGAACAAACAGGAAGAGAAGTAACGCAAATCGTTACCTCCATAAAGCACACCCACACCTGTGTGGCCATGCATGTAAGGCACAATTATTTTTCAGTTCATACTCTGTGTCAGCTTTCTGGTACTGTAACAAATACTTGCAATCACCAGCTTATCAAGAAAGGGGGTTTGCTTTGGTTCAGAGTTTCAGAGGTTTTGGTGCATGGTCAGTTGGCCCTATTGCTTTGGCCCTGTGATGCTGCATCCTCAGATGAGCAAAGCTCATGGCCTCATGGCCAGAGAGGGAAAGAGGAAGAGACCGAGGTCCCACAATATCCTGAGGGTGCACTCCAGGGACCTGAAGATCCCCCCCATCAAAGGTTCCAGCACCTCTCAAGAGTGCCCTGGGCTGGGAACCAAGCCCTTAACACAGGAGTCTTTGGGGACATTTACTCAACCATGGAGTGTTCCGGGCAATGGAATGAGCTCTTTGTGTAAGCAGCGCAGAACTTTTTCTTCCACGAGTCCCGATGGACTTTCCTTGGTCTGAGAGCCCAAGGCAGGAGTGCCTATGGGGGCTACTCCACTTCAGCAGTCTCTGGGGTGACTGTGGTCACCAGAACTCGAGGATTATTTGTGGGCTTGCAAAATAACCATCTAGCTTGTTCAAATGTCAGCTTTACTTCAAGGGACTTCCCAAGCGCCCCCTACTCTAAACTCCAGAATTCCCTTTGCATCTCCCTTTTTCAGTCCTTGTCTCCTGTAAAAGGCTAAGGAATTTGCCCATTTCCACAAATCTCACTGAACTCTGTAACTGTTTGTAATCCTGCATTAAAACATGTACACGCAGAGGCCAAGAGGTTTTAAACAACTTGCCTATGGCCACAGAGACATGAAGGGCTGGGGCTGTGTAGGAATCCAGGTCTGCCTGGCCCCAAAGGCCTTGCTCTCATCAAGACTGTTTCAGTAGGTCTTAGGGCTGTATGCTGCAGAGAGGCAGGGAGGAGCCCAGGCCACTCTTTTAGGAGGTCTCTGAGGGCCACAGGCATGTGGCCCTCTGGTAGGATGAGGGTTCTTACAGTGGCTTCAGGAATATGGACTCCTGGCTTCCATACTGACTGTAAGCTGTCAGATGGGTGCCAGTGCCTGTGGCTGTGGGGACACTGAGAGGACTGGATGACTGTGACAGTGTTGATCCTGAGGTCATGCAGTTCACGAGGAACCCCTGGAAATGGCTTCAGGAGGCTGAGTGCTGCTACTGTCTCACGCGGTGCAGGCAGTGATGGGCTAGTCTAGAAAATATTAGCACATCTGTGCTGTTTGGTCAGAGACAGAAACTCAGGGCATGGACGCGCCATCTCCCATTGCTGGCTGACCAGGCACCAGACGGGGGCCTTTGGCATGAGCCAACTTCCCTGCCCCTGCTCCCCCCAGGTGCACCATGGGACAGTGTCTACCTAGGGCTCTCCTGTTGGAAGTACAAAGCCAACAAACAAAACAGTAGCCCTGAGAGAGGTGGTGTCCAAGACTCATGGATGAAGCAGTGGTCACCTGCTGCTTGACTTCCCCAGGGTCCTTGTCTCCTCTCCTGCTTGAGGAACACCTGTCATCTCTGGGGAGTCCTCCTGCGCTGAGCTGGGGGGCATTGGCAACATTCTTAGCTCTAGGTGGCTGCTTTATGGTCTCCCGTCCATGAGGGACCAAGGGGGGCCGTAATTCCACTGAAGCCAAGGAGAAGGGACCAAGCTTCTGGGAGGGAAACGTTCTCATTCTTCCAGGGAGCCAGAAGAGATGGATCTCTCCCTCTGGGTAGAACAGCTACTATGTCTGGAAGGTGGCAACCTTATAAAAATATATAAATGTGATTTTTGAATGGGAAATCTGTGCACATGGTTTAACATTTGAAAGTTGCAGTAATCTCAGCAGTCTGGGGACTGAGGCAGAAAGACTGTAAGTTCCAGCCCAGTGTGAACAATATGTAGCACTTCAGCAAAAATCTGTCTCAAAACAAAATTTTTTTCCTCAGGGCTTTACTTTCTCTCAGGTAGTCAGAGTTTGCAAGGGAAAGCATTTAATGTAGGACACATAATTTATAGGATTATTTTATAGTAGTCATCCAAAGAGTCAAGTACAAGAGTGCAGGAAACCTGTCCACACACTAAAGACCCAAAGAATCCAGTGGAGGACCTGGATCCCATTGCAATATCCTGCATAAGTCCAGCTGAAGACCTAGAACCCATGACAATGCCCCCTACAAGTCCAACTGGAGGCCTAGAGGCCACGACAATGTCTCATGCAAATCTGTTTCGCAGATCTGCACTGGGAAGGCCCAGAAGTCAGTGGTGGAAGCTAGAGAGTCTGCACCAGGGGGATGAAGGATCTGTGCCGGTAGGCTGAGGGACCTGCACTGGAGCCAGGGACAGATGCTCAAAGTAAGGACCAGCGCTCCCCCCACAAAGTACCATAGCCATTCTCAGCAACAGTAAGGTCCCGAGCTCCTATGACAATGAGAACAGAGAACTTTACAATACAAAAGCCAGCACAACAAGCTTCTCCAGGAGATTGAACAGTGCACCATCTTCCCCTCTACAGCCAGGAAGTGATGCTCAAAGTAGGAACCAGAGCTTTCTCAAAGTGAACCACAGCCATTCTCAGCTACAACAAGGTCCCAAGCTCCTCCAGCGACGAGACAACCAGTTCATATCAGGAAAGCTAGCACAACAAGCTCGTCCAGGAGACCGAACAGCCTCACCTCTTTCTCTCCAGTTCTCCTTTTTATGCTGCTGGCAGCAGTCCTTAGCTGGGCCTTCCACACCCAGCACCACGCTGCTTCAGTTCAGCTCAGTGTTACAAGTTGCCCTTCACTTGTCAGCCCACCACAGGCTGGAAATGCAGCTCAGCGCAAAGGCCCTGGGCTCAATCCCCAGCGCTATGAAAAGATTTTAAGTTACAAAGTGGCGCGTAGTGAGAAACAAATCGACCTCCCTTCCTATCCCTTTCCACCAGATCCCCGTGTCTGTCTATAGTAACTGGCTCCCGCACATCCTTCCAGAGGATCTGTGCACACCAAGCAGGTACATGCGAATATATCTTTCTCTGCAACGTTCCTCACTTTGCTCTGTATTCTGCACCTTCCTTGTTACCCGGTGCGTCTTTTCCCACAGGTAGCAGCTGCACAGAATTCCCTTTCATTGTTATCTACAACTCCCTCACTTGCACAGTTCTTCAGGACTTGGCATCAGTTTTGCATTTGCATCGGGCACAAAGCTGCAGTGTTGACCCGGAAAACATGCCTGGTTTTGCACCTGTCCCGTGTATGCTTTTGCTCTTGTGCCCAGACTCAGCCAGGGAACCAAAGTGAAGCTCCAGGGGTCAAAGCCAAAAGGACCACAGAGAGCAAAACTGGACCCCAAATAACACCTTGACTCCCTGGGCCAAACTGTAGCTGAAGTTGGAGATACCATACCTCTAGCGAGCCAGAGTTCATGTTCATATTCTTGCTGTCTCTCTTCCTTTCTCTGTTGCTTCTTGCTCTGGCTTGTTGGGGATGGATTTTTATTATTGTTGTTGTTACTTGCAGCATAAAAACTTCTCATTGGCACACCTGTTAAAACTGTCACGGCTGAAATGTTAAGTGACGAAGTTCATTTCAAGGACCAACGGCCTGATGATGGTGCAACAAGCTATAGGAAGAGGTTTCCAAAACATGAAGCTCCTGGCTCAAAGCAACAGTGGGCGGGGAGGAAACGGGAGGCAGGTGGCATCCTCCCTCCAGCAGGTGGCATCCAGGCTCTTCGAAATGCCACACAGAGCCCACCTCTCGCAGAGAAGGCTCTAGAAGCTCTGGAATTGGGAAGAAGAGGAAGATCAACAGGAAGAGAGACTGTAACTGTAGCAGCACATTTTGGAGTCAGGGACAATGTACTATGAAGCTTGGGAGTCAAGGGACTTCCTGAGCTGAAAGGGGCAGCCTATTTACTGTGTTTTTGCAATATTTTATATATAATTTACTGCATATATAAATTTAGTGATGATTAGCTAATGATCATTTAATGGATAGCAGCACAGAGTGCATGGTGTTCTGTGCCTAGCCTGTCATTTTACAACTGCATGTGAAAGAGGACTGGGATGACTCATTACTGATCATTATAAAGACTTAGCACTGGTTTGTGCCAAAGGGGCCGTCAGTTTAAAGGCTGAATCCACGTCACACTCAGCGATAGAGACAGGCCAATGAAGCCACATGGAGATGCAGATCCTCCCTGTTGGCCAGTACAGCGGCAAGGAAGAACCCTGAGTTTAAATGGTGTCCCTCAGTGGAGGCCTTGCAGACAAGCCAGCTAGCCTCGCCATGTTCATGGACAGAGGAAGCCATGTCTATAAAAACTAAGCTAATCTATGATAGGTAAGATACTGCTTTTAAAACAGGCACTAATGAAATCCCTGATGTTGTTAAGGCATACTCTTCTAGCTAGCTTGATGATTCTCTTTGATCCATTCTGGATCCCTTCTTTTTTTAAAAAAAAACAAACATAAAAATCACCTTGATCTCTGTTTGTGTGGGGTGAGGCCATAGAGTTTAGATTCAGGACTGTGACATGTCATACTTCCTACATTTCCCAAGAGAATGAGGAAACACTGTTTTGTTTTGTTTTTTAAACACTGGCTAAAGATGTAATTGCAAGATTTAGAAGGACTGGCATAGTTGGATGTGGTGGCACACTCAGGAGGATTGCCTTGAGCTCGAGGGCAGCCTGGGGTACAGAGTGATACCCTGTCTTAAAACAAACAAAAGACTAGAAGGACTGGTATAATAAATGTCATCATAGGTGAATCTAGTTACAATATTCTTTAAAATTTCCATTTAGCATGAATACCAAGGCTGCCATTTGCAAGTTACTTTCACCTTTTAAAAAAGGAAAGAACTGGCTTATATTAAAGAAAATTATATCTAGTAGTAGGTCTCAAGGTTTGATATCCATGACTCAAAAAATAAGAAGAACCTTGGAGCACTGGCTTATCCTAAGTTTTAAAAATTTTTATTAGTACATGTTTGTAATATATAATGATTGCCTTCGTCATGTGGAGTTGGTGCACGTACATAACACATCTAATTCTTTTTACATCCCTTTCTCTCTCCTCAGTTTTCTCAGGTAGTGCTTATCCTGTAGGTTATGAAAATGATTACATCATTCTTATATCCCATTAAGGATCAGGCATTTCTTAAATCTCCCTGTAGACTTCCCCTCATGTTTCATAGACTTTCAAGAAGATGAGCTTAGACTGGCATATCTCTTTTAGTGTCTGTGATGGTATTTAGAAAAGAAATTCCTATTTTTTAAGGTCAATATAAGAAACGAGTTTAATGCTATAATGAAGGAATGCTCTAGCGAAGGAACTGATTCATATACATGGTAATTATGTTCCCGGAAAATTCAGTGCTCATTATTACCCACGTGAAAGCATCTTGGGATTTATGTGAAAAATAAAATCTAGGCTCATTTTCAGCCACATAAACACTTAAGAAAATTACATGCAAATGTTCACATAAATTATCCTAAGATATAAATGTCGTAGAAAAGAAACTGGAAGATGTACACCAAAATGCTGACTGTGGGTAAAGATTGAATGAAGTAAATTTGCATTCTTAGTTTCACACATGCATGCATGTGCATGTGTGTCCACGCGCACATGAGTGTGCACACACACACACATGCACACACATACTTCTTTTGGGATGGGGATCAAACCTAGAATCTTGTGCGTGTTAGGCAAGTGCTCTACCATTAAGCTGTATTGCCAGCACTTAATTATACTTTTTTATATTTAAACTTTTCTATAATTGGGCTGGGGATATAGCTCAGTGGCATAAGCTCCTGCCTGGCAAGCACAAGGTCCTGAGTTCAATCCCTGGTACTGCAACAAAACAAAACAAAACAAAACAACTCACTTTTCTATAATCATCTGAATTATTTTTATCATTATTTACCTCAAGGCAGGTTCCCTGGAAGCACAACCTGCTGAGATAGGGATTTGGAGGACACACGATTTGGGGAAGGAATATATGGTAGTCAGCTTTCCATTGCTATGACAAAATACCCAAGGCAAGCAATTTCAAAGAGGAAAGATTTACTGTATTTTAGCCCATGGTTTCAGATGGTACAGTCCATAGGCATTTGGTTCTATTGTTTCTAGGTCTGTGGTAAGGCAGAATGTCATGGCCAGAATGAGCAAAGGAACAGGGCTGCTCATGGCAGCTGGGAAAGAGGGAGGGGCTAAAGTAAGAGGAAGGAGAAAGAGGTGGGGGAGATCCTTTGAGGGTAGAGCCTGAGTGACCTATTTCTTCCTGCTAGGCTCCACTGCCTGATGTTCCCACCACTTCCCAATAGTCCATCAGCTGGAGACAAGTCTTTAGCACTTGGGTCTTTATAGGACCTTTAAGATCCAACCTAGGTAGGATTAAGTGTCCTTCAGGAGAAACCTACAATGGAGTGAGTAAAGCAGATTGTGATAGGTAAGGCCAAACAAGGAAGTTTCCCCAGGTTAAGTCTAGCCTGGGCTTCACTGGGGAGTTGGCACTGGGGTGTACGATAAGCCACAGAAATACCCAAGACAAGGAGGTTGGCTTTTGTATGCCTGAGTCAGGGAATCTTTGGTTGTCCCTGTTGATGGGGTACAACCTTCCAGGTGGCCTCCAGGTGAGGAGCTCCTGCCAACCAAGGGCATTTTTCCAAGAGGGTAGACACTGGGCACACTGGCTGGTAAAGCACACCTAGGCCGAATCCAGCAATGTCTACAGCAATCATCTAAAGAGTTGTTTTGGCCGGGCATGGTGGCACATGGCTGTAATCCCAGCACTCTGGGGGGCTGGGAGGGTTACACGTAAGCCTAGCCTGGCCAAGTTAGTGATTTAGGGAGATCCTGTTTCAAAATAAAAGCACAAAAGGACTGAGGAAATAACTCAGGGAGAAGGCTCTGGGTTCAGCCCCTCCCCTGCCTCCATACAGAGAGAGAGAAAGGAAGGAAGGAAGGAAGGAAGGAAGGAAGGAAGGAAGGAAGGAAGGAAGGAAAGAAGGAAGGCTATTGAAAAGCAAAAAGAAATCAAGATGCGAGAATGACCCTGCAGAGGTCCTCGGGCTCTGTGATGAGCGTTTACTGGTAGCCACCACTGAATCGTTCACAAACACACAGTGCTTCCTGATGGGAACAGTCCCTGAAGAACAACCCTGAACTCCTCCAGGCCTCACCATGTTCCCTTGAATCAGCCTTGTCTCCAGGGCATACGGAGCGTCTACCGAGTGTGCGCTCAGCTAGCTTGTCCAGAAGTATTCTGACCCCTTCTCCATTCCACCTCATCCTTGACCCACCAGTGGAAAACAGGCAATTAAATATCATTGCTCCCTTTTAAAAAATAAAAATAATTCCAAGTGTTAAAAAAAAGAAATGGCATGGATTTCCTGAGTTGCATACTACACTGTGAAAAGATGTACAGAAGAATACAGAACGCTCTTTTTATCGCTTTTTTAAAAAGAGGCTTTTATTTTGGTCTTCTTTTTTTTTCTTTTTTGGTACCAGGGATCTAACTCAGTGCCTCTGTGCTTGCCAGGCAGGTGCTGTGCTGCTGAGCTGCATCTCTGGCCCCTTTTTATTACTTTTAAAATCTTGGGCCCTTTGCAAAATGAAAGTAGAAAGTTTCAACATTTATCCTGTGGGGCTTAGGCTACAACTCACTGTGAAGCATTTGCCCAGTATGTTCCAGGCCCTACTTCTACCCCCAGCACCCCAGACAAACAAGCAAACCCAATTATCTCTCAGCTCCTACCGCTACTCCTCCTATCTGGGATGTTTACTTGGCCTTTTGCAAAATGAAAGTAGAAGTTTTAAAGACTGTTCTCTGGACTTACATTGTTATGTGACCTGGAATTGTTGCTTCCACAGGGGAAGCCCAGCCTGGCTCCCCAGCTCACTTGTCTGTTCGGCGGGGAGGGCTTGTTGTTCGGGATGGGAGAACTTGGGGCGGAGGCGGCAGTGAGGTAGAGGATGGTGCCTGGGAATCCTGTCCTTCCTGCCCCACACCCTCCCTGGGGATGGAATGTTCCTGTCCTCACATTGTTGCCACAGGCCTTGTGAGCTTCTGTTGCCCTGGAAACCAGCTGTTTGCAGTATCTGCCCAGGAAAGAGCCTGGGTCCCCGGCCAGCACGGATAAGGAGCCTGCTCTGAGTCCCCGCCCCACAGCCCTTCCCATGGCACCCACCCTTTCAGTGTTTGTAGATGTGCCTGTGGCGCACAAGCTAGAGCGCGTCTTGCTAAAGGCCTACCAACAGGACAAGGACCCTAGCAAGATATTACTGGTCTACAGAGGTAACTCTGGTGCCTGGTCTCTGTGTGCTGGCTACAGTGGACAGCGTTTTCCTGCTGAACACTGAAGCCGGGCCTAAGCCTGTTCAGGCAGGAACATCTGGGCTTGGTAACAGAACTTCCAGGGGGGACACGGGCAGAGAATGTCCCAGGTTGCTCTGTGTCCTCGGCCCGCTGCAGGGGCTCCTGGGGATTTGGTAAGAACCGTGTCCTCTCCCAGGCTCTGTGCTTGGGGCCTACATGGACCCCTTTCTCTAACTGTCCTCCTCCTTCCTCTCTCCTCTTTTCTCTTCCTTCCTCTTCCTTTCTCCTTCTCTCTTCTTTTGTTACTCCTGAACTAAGAACCCATTTGCTGTGTAACCAGCCCTTCTCACTGTGGAAGTCAAGGTTGCCTTTGTTTAGCGTCATGTATCTATAACTCCCACTTAGAATATAGTGTCTAGCTTTTAACATTGTGTAGGTGTTAGCTGAGCACAGTGGTGCAGCCCTGTAATCCTAGTGAATCAAGAGGCTGAGGCAGAAGGATCTTAGTTCCAGACCAGCCTGGGCAACTTAGTGAGACTCTGTCTCAAAGTAAAATAAGGGTTGGGGATAGAGCTCAGGGCAAAGGCCTGTGTTCAATCCCTAGAACTGCCCCCCCACAAAAGGGAGGGGCTGCAACTTTCCGTAGCCCAAGGGGCCCAGGCCAGACCTGGTGGGTCGCCTGCACAGGCCCTGTGGGTGGAAAGGGACCACCTCCATGTCTTCCCACAGTCTGCATGACCGATGAAGGCCTCCCCTGGATTTCACCCGTGGTGCACAGGACCCGGCTGCAGATGGCCCAGGACCCCTCTCTGGTCTATGAGTATCTGCCGGGCATGGGCCTGAAATCGTTCATCCAGGCCTCCTTGGAGCTTCTGTTGGGCAAGCACAGCCCAGCCATTGTGGAGAACAGGGTGAGTGCAAGGCCCTGGAAGTTTGGACCTGCAGGGGACAGCACCTGAGGCTCAGAAAATCCTTCGAGTTAGGCTGGACAGGCAGAGCCAGGCCGTATACCCAAATCCATAGCCATCTGTGGACTCCTCAAGAAAGAAGGATACAGGGTGTAACTCAGTGGTAGAGCACGGGCTTTGTACCCCCAAGTCCCTGGCTTTGATCCCCAAAACCGGAAAGGAAAAGAACCAGAACAACACTCAGAGTCTGCGGTGGGGTCACCACCCCACACTCCTGTCTATTTTGCTCACAGGCAGGAGGTGTGCACACTGTTGGTGAGAGTGGTGCCTTCCAGGTTGGGGCCCAGTTCCTCAGGGCGTGGCACAAGGGTCCTCAAACAGTTTGCATTGTCTCATGTTACAAAGGTGAGTGCTCCCACAATGAGGGCAACCAGAGGTGCCTGTCCCAGCTGCTGATCCCCCACCTTATGACGGTCTTCACTCTTGTCACCTTCCTCTGGCATGAGAACAATGGCAGACGATGCCTTTCACTTCCATTCTCCAGTACCTCTGCCTCCACTTCCCCATTGTACTGTAGCTGGGGGGGGTTGTTCCCACAGAAGGTCACAGACTCATCTTCCAGGACATGGGCTTTGAAGTTTATGAATACTGCATCTGGGACCCCAAGCAGAGGCGTATGGACTCCAACGTATTTCTCAGTGTGGTAGAGGTAGGGGCCCCACTCAGCAACTTCCCCTGACCTGACTCACAGTCTTTCTTTCCTTGTCCCCCCACCATTCATCCAAGCCTTTTAGTAGGAACCAATATGGAAGAGCATTTCCTCCATGTCCCTTGGGAGAGGGGGTGCCTTACCTGACCAGGCCGTCTCCACCCACAGCAGGTGCCAAGTGGCTGTATCCTTGTGATCGGGAACCCTGTCGACTGCAGGTTGACACAATGTCAGTGGGCAAAGCTGATGTCCACCATGAAGGTGAGCTCAGTGTCCCCTTGAGCTTCCTCTCTGACCACCTGCCCACCCCCTCCATCAGTCTCACACTTTGGTTCTCCTTTCTCCTGCAGAGCAAGCAGATATTCCCATTTTTTGATATCCCCTGTCAAGGTTTATCCACTGGTGACCTCAGAGAAGATGCTGGCATCCTGCAATACTTTGTATCCTGGGGCTTCGAGTTCTTTTGCAGCCAGTCTCTGTCCAAGAATTTTGGCATTTATGGTACAGACCAGGCAGAAAGAAAAGGGGGAGTCTGGGGCGGAGGTGCTTCTCTCACTGCATCAGCGATGTTGCTGATGTTCCCTGTCCTCTGGAGGATGCCCAGGGCTCCAGACAGCATGGTGGAGGCAAGAGGGAAGAGCACAAGAGAAATGCTAGGTTCTGTTATTAAAACCAGCAACCGCTGGGCATGGTGGTGTATGCCTATAATCCCAGCACTCTGGAGGCTGAGGCAGGAGGATCGTTGTGAGTTCAAGGCCAACCTGGGCTACAAAATGAGCTCTAGGGCAGCCTGAACTGCAGAGCAAGACTCTGTCTCAAAAAGCCAAAGATAAAAAATAAAAAAATAAAAGTAAAACCAGCAACCTGCTCCAACATTGGTTAAATAATTTCGCCTGTTCAGGCTTCTGTGTCTTAGATGGTAAGATGCGAGGGTAGGACCTTGTGACCTTTCAAGTTCCTTCCTCCTTGAGGACTCTTGTTTCTGGGAACATTTTCTAGAAGAGGAGGCTCTGCAACTTCCCAGGGCCAGATGCCAAGCTGGGCTGGACTCCAGAGCTCAGCCTCTCCTGTGCGAGGTTGGGAAGGGTATAGGCCCTGGTCCTGGAGGAGGGCACAGAGGGTGGCTGTTGTCCTCACCCTGCAGATGAAGGCGTGGGCATCCTAGTAGTCCTGGCACTCAACAACGAGCAGCTTCTGTGTGTCCTGTCCCAGCTGATAGGCTACACCCAGGCGCTGTGGCTGAATCCTCCTGCCCGAGGGTCTCGGATCATCACCACCATCCTCTGTAACCCCACACTGCAGCAAGAGTGGTAAGGGCGCAGGCTTGGGGCAGGGCCGGTGGTCCGAACCCTGCAGTGCCTACAGATTTGGCCATTTCTTTCTCTGCCCATGTAGCCCCTGTCTCCCTTCATTCATCAAGTTTAATGAGAGCCTAGGAGCCCAAGGGCTGAAGCTATGTAAGGCATGTCCTTGCAACAATGGCGACAAGACATTACTTTAGAGCTGGGTCAGTGAGTTACCTGAACGCTTGCTCCAGCAAGCACTGCCTATGAGCCGGCTTTGTATGCTTAGTTCATATGGGATCTGGGTTACTCAGCTTTCCGTTAGTTAGTAATACGCCTGAGATCTGCAGCTTAAAGGGGAACGGTTTCTCTCAGTTTACAGCTTTGGAGGTTTCCATCCACGTCAATTGCCTTGTTGCTTGGGCCTGTGGTGAAGGAGCAGGTCACGGTAGGAGCATGCGTGGAGCAAGCTGCTCACTTCCTGACAGCTGGGAAGCGGACAGAGAGGAAGGGGGAGGGGTCAGCATACCAGTATCCCCTCTGGGCTTCCGCTATTACCCACCTTCTTCCCGTACAGCCCCACCTCTTAAAGGTTCCACCGCTTCTCAACAGCACCAGAAGCTGGGGAGCATTCTTTAACGTGTGGGCTTCTGGAGACTCCCAAGACGTGAGCCACAGCAGGCTCCCGCCCCCAGGACCACCCCGGTGCCCAGGCCCCTCTGGTGCACCTTCAGGCCGTTCTCCGGACTGTGCAAGCTGCGACTGAGGAAAGGCAGCGAGGAGGCCTGAGAGTGGGGCGGGAGCAGCCTCACGCCTTCGTTTCTTGTTGTCTTCCCTTGGCAGGAAGCTGAGTCTGAAAGTGGTTGTTGAGAAAATGATGCTGATCAAGGAAAAGGTGAAGGAGAAGCTCCGGCTCCTGGGAACGCCCGGGTCCTGGGACCGTATCACTGAGCAGACAGGGACCCATGGCTACCTTGGACTCAGCGGTAAGCGCATAGGCAAGGCTGGCTCTCCCCGGGTGCACTTTAGATCCCTCCACAGAAACATCACGTTTTGTGGACTAGGCGACCAGTCCATAGCTTTGCTCTGGATTTTTATTATTTCCTTTGAAAAGCAGAGTCGCCCCAGCAGTGCTCATCCTCTCCATCCCACATAGCCCTGCCTGGGCCTGAAGGGAATTAGAAGTAGCCTCCGCGACCTGAGATCCTGTGACTGTTACAGACCAACAGGTACAGTATCTGATCAAGAAGAAGCACATCTACATTCCCAAGGACAGTCGGATTAACTTCACCTGCATCAATGCCAGCAGTATAGATTACATCACCCAGAGCATCCATGAGGCTGTCCTTTCCACAGAGGACTCAGAGAAATAGCTTCTGAGAAGAAATGACCACCGAAGGGAATAAAAGCTTTAGTCTTTGCAAAAATCCTGTGCTAATTATTCATTGCAACAATTCATTCTTTTCATTTTCAGTAAAGAGGGAAACAACATGGAGAAGGGAATATCTATGTTCACTGGGCTATCTTGTATTTACTGAGCACCTATTATGTTAAAGCCTGAGATGGGCATCAAAGAGAAGGCAAAAACAGGTACAAGCCAGCCTCCCCATGCCCAGAAGTTTATAATCGGGTTGGGAGACAAGCTTTAGTTATAGGAAAGTTAAGTAATATTTTATTGTGATAACAGTCAGAATAGAATATTGTGTTAGTCAGCTTCTCACTGTTGTGATCAAACTCCTGAGAAAATCAACTTAGAGGAGGAAAGATTTATTGTGGCTCCTGGTTCCAGGGGGTTCACTCCATACTTGACTGGCTCCAAGAGAGAAACATCAGGACAGAAGCACATGGCAGAGGAAAGCTGCTCACCTTATAGCTGGAAGCTAGAAAGCAGGGAGAGCAGAGAAAGAGCTGGAGAGGAAGAGGTCAGGGAGAAGACAGAGACCCCAAGATTACCCCCCTTCCTTCAACTAAGCCCCACCCCGTTTCCACTGCCTCCCAACAATGCCTTCAGATTATGATCTAACCGACAGATAAATCTGCCGATGGGGGTGAAACTCTCATCATCCACTCTCCTGAGATCTGAACACATGAGGTGGTTTTGGGGGGTACATTTTAGATCTAAACCATACGATTATATAGAGAACTGTGTCCAGAACTTAGAAGAGAAGAATCTCAGTGTAGGCTGGGACAGCTGGAGAACATAATAGGAAGAAATAGGACTTACAAAGATTTGGAGATGGAAGTGTTGCCGGGATTGAGGTAATAGGGTGCAGTGAGCTGAAAGGGTATCCTAGGTTTGAGAATAACCTGAGCAAATGAGTCCAAAACATGTCTCTTTTTTTGGCTTTTTGAGACAAGGTTTCACTATGTGGTTCAGGCTAGTCTTGAACTCACTTTGTAGCTCAGGCTGGCCTTGAACTCAGCTGATAGTAATCCTCCTGCCTCGGCCTCCTGAGTGCTGGGATTACATGCATGCATCACCACGCCTGGCTTCATGGCTCTGTTTTTGAATGAATGGATTCTCTCCAAGGTTTCAACATTGTAATCCAGTGATGAGGGAGGGAGAGTGAGTCACTACCAAACCCTATTTTGTTTCCACACTCACATTTGTCTGTGTAAATGTGGAGTGCTGCTCCGCCTTTCCTGCTGGCTGGGTGTGGAGGTCAGTGGTGTCCTCCCTAGGGCAAGCTGTGTTCATCCAGCTGCTCCCAGTTCCCACGTCCCCCTGTGTGCCCAAGTCACCGTTTTCTCCGCCTAGCTTTACACCCTGTGGGTTTCTGAGGTACCCACCTCTTGCTGCACAAGCCCCTCTGTCTGTGCACCCCAGGCTGTGGTGACTGTCCAAGCCATGGTGTAGTCCTGATCACACTGGCAGATGGGGAGAGCAAACAGATCACTGAGTTCTGTGCGGGATGTAGGCAGTGGGGGCAGAGACCAGACTGTTGAACTCAATGCCAGCACTTTCAGACCCAGCACCCCCAAAACCACACACAATTAGCCTACTTATCATCGAGGGTTGGGACTCCTGTGTCCTTTCCAGTCTGGGTTTAAACTTGTGAGGCAAGTGTGTGTCTATGTTTAGGCCATGCCCTCTCTGCAACTGTGTCTTGTGGCCGTCTCCTACTCAGGCACTGTGGTAGCGTGATCCCTCATCAGAAATGCTGCTGTGTAGTTGTTTTGTAGCTCAGTCTGAAACAATTAACCCCTTCCCAAAATGGCTCCTGGTTAAGGGCTCACCCTCTTAAATATGGTGAGCACTGCACTGGATTTCTCCTCCAACTGTAGCCTGTTACATGAGAAAGGAGCTACTCTCAGAGTAAAACCCTACACCACACTTGCACTTTATAATAACCGTGGGCTTTTCTTACGGCTGGCACTGCAGGCCCAGACTGCTATTTCTCCCCAGAGCCACCACCCTCTTGGGTCATAAGCTAGTGCAGACTATCCACATGAGCTAGGGTCAGCATTCCAGACTGCTTTGTTCTTTTTGGTGTTGAGTTTAGTTTCTCCAGTGCTTTTGCAGATTCTAGTTTTGTTACCTCTTTCTTAATTCCTGGAGACCTATTTCCTTTTTTCTTCACTAAATTGTCATTTTCTGGTGTCCCAATTGCAGGTCCTGGAGAGGCTGCATTGTGCTGTTGGTCTTTCTGCCATTTTTAATCTCCCTGTGTGATGATTCTATGGATGTAGCATACATTGTATATAAAAAAATGATCAAACTGCATGCTTCACATATATGTAGTTTATTGTATGCCAAATTATACCTCAATTAAAAAAAAAGATATAAAAGGAATGAAAAAGAGTGGAAAAGTTGGGCTGGGGATATAGCTCAGTGGAATAAGTGCCTGTCTGGCAAGCACAAGGTCCTGAGTTTGATCCTCAGTACTGTCAAAGAAAAAAAAGAGTGGAAAAGTTGTGGGGCCAGTGACTTAGAGGTGTTGATGAAATCAGAGACATGTAGGAGACTGTCAGTACAGTGAAACTTAAGGAGTGAGGGGCTGAGCTATAGCTCAGTGGTTGTGTACTTGAGGCCCTGGATCCCACACCAATACCCATAAAAGCAATGGTGCATTCACTGGAAGGCTGGTAACTAGGGCCTTCTGGGCAAGTAGGTGGGAAGGGGTTGTGTCAGGCAGCAGGACTGTTGGTTCACTCCTCCAACAGAGGGCGGGGGTCTTACAATACACACATCTTTTGAAACAGGGCAATTTCTTGGTGCCCTGCCCAACACAGATTGCTCTTTGACCCATCACTTCCATGTCTCAGAGTTCATTTTTTGCAAATAAACAAGTGCACAAAAATGTGTGTACAAATGCTTATTATAAGAAATATTGGAATCAGAATGCTAAAGGGTGAGATATTGGCTAACTAATACTGTATCCATTCCTCTGCATACTGTACAGTCACTAAGAATGAAGAGATAAATCTAAGTTTAATGACCTATAAAGGAAAGCAGACTCACAAAGCAATGCAGAAGCATGCAGGGGTTAAACACAGCGACACTGCCATTTCTCATTCCTGTGACCCTGGGCCAGTCACAACTTTTGTAGGATTTGGCTTTCTTGTCTGCAAAATGAGGATCTTTGTCAGGGGCTGTGTTGCAGAAGTATTAGGAACATTAAACCAGTAAACATATGTGAAACACATTAGAACAGGGCCTGCTACAGGGTAAGCATCATATGAAGAGTTAACTATCATATTACTCAAGCCTTAAGTGAAACATATGTTACAACATGGTATTACTACATGACTCTTTTTTTGTAAGCTAATTATATTTAAATGGTATGTGTTTATATTTATATTTAGTAAAGTGTAGAATGATATACTTCCACGAGATCTCTAGGTGATGGGATTATGAATAACATTCATTTTTATTCATATATTGAAATTTTTTATTTTCTATGTAGGAAAATTTTTTAAAAAATATGTTGTATTTGATTCTCAGTGATTGGATTTATACAGTTTTGGAGATAATAACTTTAAAGACAAAACAGTATTTAAATAAATTAAATTACTTTTTAGTATACATGCTGCTGAAGTGAGCACTTACATTTTTAAACTTTTATTTAAGAAAAAATCCAGTGCAGCATTATCTAATCAAAAGTTATAAACATTTTCAAAGTCCAGCAATAAGGTTGTGGTCAAGGGTATCAGTTTTCTGGAATATTATGCACCCATTAAAATGACTATTATTAAAAGCAGGTACTAACAAGAGAAATGCTTATTCACTAAGTGATAGAAGAGTTCACGTGCATGTAAAAGAGAAATAATATGAAAGACTGAACATTAGTGACTTAATGGTAGAAAGTGGGCAATTTTAAAATTTGTATCTCTTCCCACCAGGGTGGAGTTAAAATGGGAAGGACTACATTTTCACTTTCTGAGCTTAGTAGCCTGTTTACCTTCACAATCATAAGCCAAACAACCACTACTATTACAGCTAGTGAAGGTGCCGAGTGCCGCAGAGCTGTAGCTCTGAGAGCATCGCTTACTGTCCGTAACAGTGGAAGGGTGTGGTTTATCATCACTGTTACCGAAGTCCTTCGCTATTACCGTCATCCTCACTTTGCAGTCGTGGCCAGCATCGGGCACTTGCCTGTCCAAGGCCCACCAGCTAGCAAGGGACGCGGGGTTCTCGCACCTGGGGGTCCCTGATGTCCTCCATCCTGGCTGCTTCCCATCACCTTCCTGGCCGCCTGTACGGAGGCCCTGGCGCTCTCAGCCCAGGCAGGAGGGCCCAGTGAGCTCAGGTGGGTGCTGGGGTGGGGTGGAGGAGGAGGTGCAGGTCAAGCGCAGTCCGGGAGCAGCGGCCACCATTTGCTCTGCATCCAACGCCCAGATCCAAGGAACCTGCGATACACGCGAGGTCCCCAAGGCCTCGGACGACGCGAGACGTGCGGTGTCTCCACGTCCAGTGCGGCCCGCTGAGCGTACCAAGCCTCAGCCAGTTTCCTGATGCAGCTTTCCCGCCCCGGCACCCCTGGGGGGGGGGCAGGGGAGCCAGGCAGAGCGGGGCTTGCCTGCAGCGCAGCCAGGCTCACCAGCTCCCCAGCTGGGCGGCTGCTCCCAGCGCGCAGGGCTCGGCTGCCCAGCGAGTCCCTGCCGGCCTCCTCCACTTCCTCCGGTTTGCAGCTGCGCAGCTGTCCTAGGCCGGAGAAGGCTGGGTCGGCGGGAGCCCTCCTTTAGGAGCCGGGGGCTCGCCCGGGCATGCGGGCACCGCAGCCTGGCGCTTGACCCGGTGTTCCCCGGGGGGAGGAGGAGACCTCTGCCAGGTGCTGTGCCTCGCGATCCCAGCCCTCCGAGGCCTAGGCCCGAGCTGGGGGGCTCTGTGGTTTAGCAGGATCCCAGGGGGGTGTTCCTTGGGGTGGGCGGAGGTAGGGTGCATTTGTATTTAAGAAAAAATAGCTTTTCTACATTTCATTACAACTTTTAGAAAAAGGACAGTCTTGTGGTCAGGGGACTATGGTTTGCAGTGAGCTGCACCTGCGAATTGGCTATTACCCCAATCCTCTGCTTTCTCCTCCATAAAATGGGGGTAAAAAGTCCATTTTTAAAGTCGTGGTGAGGAAATATATATACATATTGGCCGTACGAGGTATTGAAGTTTGAACCCAGGGTCTTTGCACTGAGCTACATCCAGCCCCTTTTCGTTTATTTTGAGCCGGCGACTCACTGCATTGCTAAATTGCCCAGGTAGGACTGGAACTTGTGATAATCCTGCCTCAGCCTTCCACAAAAAGTTTTTTAAAAGTTACAGGACAATATATCCTCCAGGAGAATTCACAGGGCCGACCCTACCAGAACCTGAGCGGCCAGCCGCCTCTTTTAGTAGAAAGCCCAGAGGCGACAACAGAATCTGGGCTAGGAACTGTTTTAGGTCAGCTAGTCACCTTCGACGGGTAAGGCATGAACATGGTAGCTTTTGTTGGAGAGGGTTGGAGTGGCAGAAGGGGTCAAGGAAGAGAGCGCACAAAGCCAGTGTGAGGCATCCTGATCTCACTCGGCCTGTTTTTGAGAATCTCCCTGGTTAGACTAACTCTGACTCTCCAAGGCTCTTCCAGATGACACTTTTGAGACAGCAGGTGGCGCTATTGAGCAAACTTGGACCCCAAGAAGAAACCTCAACTTGTTACCCGAGAAGTCCCACCTGCATTCTGGTAACAGCTCTTCTTTTGCTGCCAGAGCAGAGGAGTGTGCGGGGAAGTGGGAGTTGTTCCTCTTCCGGCTCCTCAGGGCTCCAGTTGGGGCTGGTTGGCCCGTGCAGGATGGAGGACGGGCTGGGATCTGGCTGCCTGTCGGTTCCCATGTGCTGTGCTATCCCAACTGTCTCTGGAATGTGGCTCAGGTCAGTCCTGGGTGGTGGCCACTTGCTGCCTTTCTGGAGGGTTGAAGAAATTCTGACTCCTCTTCTCACACCCTCCTTAGCATGACGACACCTCTCCCCACCTTTCCCAGCTCGTTGAGTCTTGGAATCCCCACCTTTCCTTAGAAAGCTGAAACCAGCCTGGGGTCAGCTCAGTGGCAAGAGCATTAAACTAGCATGTGGGAAGCCCTGGGTTCTATTCCCAGCACTGCCCAAAACAAACACAAGCACATCTGCCACAAAGATCTGGGACTCCACAGTAAGATGGACCAACTCTTGGAAACATCTGCTCTGGTAGGTTTTACTTTTCAGGCTTGTGTCCGGCGAGGGGAGGTTCAGACAGCGTCCACTGGAGTGGCCAGCGAACCAGTTCTTCCCCTGGCTTTGCCCTGGAAGCTGATGGTCAGATCCTGAGGGAGGAAAACATCACTGGCCTGACAGCTTCAGCAAGCTCTCAAGCTGGCTCTCCCGAGCCCAGCGCCTTCCCACTCCTCCCTTGCGTTTCCTTTGCCTCTGCTTTGTCGTGGTGCACTAGTTTAACTTCATTGTGTGGTTTTCTGGGCAGCCTTGACTCCTCTTGGAAACAGGAGGGTACAGAGACAAACCCTCCTCCAAAAGGTCAGATCTCATCGTACTAGCCGAGCCTGCGCTGATGTGAGGATATTACCTCATCCCTCAGTGACCATAACACAGGGCCTCAAGACTGGTGGTGAACAAAAGAACTCCTTCCTTCCAGAGCAAGGCAGCAGAATTTCCCTTAATTCTCTGTAGCTGAGCTTCTAAAGCTCTAAGCTCTTAAGGATGAAACGTTTAATATGATTTTTAAAAAAGAAAGACTGAGGGCTGAGAGTGAGAGTGCTTGCTAAGCATGCACAAGGTCCTCAGCTCGATCCCCAACACCACCAGAACAAAAACCTAAAATAACAAGCAGCACAAGTTGGGCCTGGTGACACTTGTGTGTAATCTCAGCATTCTGGGAGGCTGAGGCAGGAGGGCTGCAAGTTTGAACCCAGCCTGGGCAACTCTGCCACTTAGCAGGGCCCATAGCTCAAAATAAAACATAAAAAAGCTGGGAATATAGCTCCAGGCAAAGGTCATGTGTTTAATCTCCAGTACTGGGGTGGGGGAGGGAAGCAAAAATGTAATCAGAAAACAACACAAAACTACATTATCCAATGTATAATTTATGCTTTTAAGATTTCTTTTCCATTGCAGGGGTCTCTCCTCATCTCCATGCCTCAAGATGTTGGGGCGCTCTTAGGATGCACACCTGTTCCACATCTCAAGCAGAGACAGCAGGGCGGGATGTTAACAGGGAGCATGCTTGCCTGTCCTGGAGACCCCACCCGGATGTGCACTCTCTGTGACTCTGCTTCTCTTTTACCGACTTTGTGTGAGCCCTTCTCAGTGCTGCCTTACCCGAATAAGGCATTGCAGGGTGACCTCAACTCACTCAAACGCACCTCTGTGCGGGGGTCACTTTGTTGGACCAGTTACAGACCCAACTGGTTGATCATCAAGCTGCCAGACCCTTCCTGAGCAGTGGGTCTTCCTGGCACCGCTTTCAGACCAGGCGATGTTTGTTACCTGCCGGCGCCATCCCAGGCTGTTTCACCATTTGCTCTGATGAACTCGGCCACACCATGCAGAAGCGACTCCCTGAGCTCGCTGAAGGGCTTTGAGCAAAGGCTCATGGTCAGAGGTATCTAAGCATTGAAAGGCACCCTTACCGTCAAGGTAGATTTCAAAGGATTTTAGAGATGAAGGAGACCACTGAGGGGCCTGGCGCCGTCCTGCAGAGAGCGGAGCAGTGACCCCGCAGAGGCAGGCGAGTGACCGACGTGCTCACGTCCGAGAGCGCCAGGGCCCGCGCTGAGATTCAGGCCGATACATTGCCACAGCACTCCTTTTGTCTACACCAGGCTCTCTCACAAAACTGTAAGTGTGATCGGAACTTTTTTTACAAAGCAGGAGACATACACACACCTACAAGGTAGCAGAAGAAAGAATGAAAACAGTGCAGGAGTGGGAATTACTGTGATTCGCACAGTGTGAGCGGTGACGGGTGACTTAAGGTTGGCACGGAGGCGGGTCCGGGCTCCTGCTCCATGCGATGAGTGAATCAATCAATCTGAGACAATTTAACGCAATCCACTGAATGTAGTGCCCTGGAAAACAACGAAGTTTAGGCATGGTCCTTCCCTTTGGAAGTTGATGAAGCTCAAATACACACTTCAATTGTTCAAATAAAAATCAGACTTCGATCAGTAGTCTAGAATCACTGCGTAAAGAGAAGAACACAAACAAGGAAACCCAACAATAAGTGCAAGTAAATTACACACCTACCGATATGGTGTCTGTGTACTGACTCTTTTTTCTGCTGTTCACTCACATTCATGTTATCTTTTGCTGTGTGGTCTTCAGTGAACAAGGATGGTGTTTTTAGGGATTAATTCTTATATAACTTTCTCTCAGCTTCCACACACAAAGAAACTGTATTACTCCACCTCCTGTTGCTATAACACAATACCTGAGGTTGGATACTTCATAAAGAAAAGAGATTTAGGTCAGGCACAGGGGCACACACCTGTAGTCTCAGCCACTTGGGAGGCTGACGCAGGAGGACTGTGCATTCAAGGTCAGCTTGGTAAGCTCAGTGAGACCCTGTCTCAAAATAAAAAATATAAAGCACAGTAGGTTCCTTGAGTTCAATTCCCAGTATCGGAAAGAAGGAAGGGAGGGAGGGAGGGAGGGAGGGAGGGAGGGAGGAAGGAAGGAAGGAAGGAAGGAAGGAAGGGAGGAAGGTTGGTTCATGTAGCTCAGTGTTTTAGAGGCTCAGAGTCCACAACTGGACCTCCTGGCCTCTTGAGTGACCTTTGGCTGCATCACAGTGTACATCAGGGTGGGAGAGTGTGAGATGCAGAGATCACATGGCAAGACAGGAAGCAAGAGTGATCCAGGGGTGTCAATCACCTAAGGGTCCCTTCCAGAGGGCACACCCACCACAGCTGCATTCCATCCTGCAGGCCCCAGCTCCTACAGGGTCCAGGCCTTCCTACCACCCTCACAATGAGGACCAAGCTTCCTAACCATGAGCTCTCAGGGAACAAATTACATCCAGGCCACAGCAGATGCTTACTGCTACCTCTCTCTTCTCCCTGACCTGTATTTCTAGCCCATATCTTTCCCTTGAACTCCAACAATCTAGTCTCCACCTCCTCTGGGAACTCAAAGGTCCCCAAAGCTCAGTATGTCCAAAATGGAACTTGTTCTTTCTCCTGGAGTTCCTGCTCACTCTCCATGCAGCTGTGCCAGCCAGAAGCCTGCAGCCAACAGTCTTCACAGGGACAGGCGCTGGTCTGTCTTGTCTTCTGCTGTGTCTTCAAGACTGGCAACAGAACGTGGCACAGAGTGGGTGCTGAACAAACACTGACTGCTGGGTGACTCTATGCTGCATCCAGGGCTGGGGATATAGCTCAGGGGAATAAGCGCCTGTCTGGCAAGCGCAAGGTCCTGAGTTTGATCCCCAGTACCGCCAAAAAAAAGGAATATGCTGCATCCATTTCTGTCCATCTTCCCCAAGCTGCCAGAACGTTCCGATAGCACTTCTGCAATAGCCCCCGCCTCAGCCCCATTCCTATCCATGTTCCACACCACGGCCAGGGAACTTTCCAAAACACCAGTCCGACCCTCAGACAAGCATTCCTGCCACAGTTCCCGAGGCTTCCTACGATTTGCATCCTTGCACCCTGACGTCGCACCGCAAAGGATCGGGTGCCCTGGCTCCCCACATCCAGATTTCACAATGCCTTCCATCTCTTGCCTTCACCTACCACAGCCCCTGCAGCTCGTCCCCTAGGCCTGGACTGGTCCTTATTTCTTCGCTTGGTTAACATCAGCTCGCAAAGAGGCTCAGCCCCAAGGCCTCCTGGCAGATGCATTTGATAAAATATCCTGCCCAAAGGTTTCTCTTTGCCTCGGTATCACTGATTCTTGGGAAGAGAAGACTTCCCAGGGTACTGACAGGATAAACCAACACAGGATTTGCCTTGGTTTCCTTTTGTGTATTTTCTGTATAAAAGTTTCACAACTTGTGAGGAGGTTTCATATGTCCTTGTGAATGAGTTCACAAGTCTACTAAAGGGCCATGCAAACATAACTCACCATCTCTCTCTCTCTTCAGGTACTTTTGAAAAGTACTGTCAAATACATGTACCATGTTCTATTTTTCGTGTGGTGTGTGTGTATGTGTGTGTGTGTGTGTTACTGGGATGGAACCTAGGGCCTCATACATGCTAGGCAAGTGCTCTGCCCCTGAATTATACCCCTGGTCCTATTCTTTTTTTCTATTGACTATGAGTCCTTAAAGGATAGATTCTATTCTGGTTTTAGATTAAAGTCTATAAAGATGCTTCCCCAGTATAATATGAATTTTTTTGTACCAGGAATCGAACTCAGGACCTTGCACTTGCCACACAAGTCACTGTGCCACTGAGCTATATCCCTAGCCCAATATGAATGTTTTACAAATTTTTTTTGCTTTGTCTTTTTGAGACAGGGTCTTGCTATGCAGTTCAGGCTAGCCTTGAGCTCACTTTGCAGCCAAGGCTAGTCTCGAACTTGCAACAATCCTCCTGCCTCAGCCTCCTGATGCTGGGATTATAGGCATGAGCTACCATGCCTAGCCTATATAATATTTAATTTAAAAATACCCTAAAATAATAGGTTAGGGTTCCTCCTCAGTTCACAAATGCCTACAGGATAGTTTAAGTGTAGCTCAGCCTGGAGACGAGGAAGCCCGTTGGAAGTCTTCTCTTCCCAGGAGTCAGTGATCGTGAGGCAGAGAGAAACTTTCCCACTCATCTTCGGCCAAAGACACCTCCTCCTTCATGCAGGTAACACAGAATGGGGGAGCCAACCAAAGCTTACAGAAGTTAGGATCAGTCTAGATGTCTCTAATAGAACTCATAATTGTAAGAATTTATTATTCCAGCACTCTGGGAGGCTGAGGCAGGAGGATTACGAGTTTGAGCCCAGCCTAGGGAAGTTAGCATCTTAGTGAGACCCTGTCTCAAAAACGGGGCTGGGGATGTAGCTCAGTGCAGAGGCCCTGGGTTCGGTCCCCAGTACCTCCAAAAAACCCAAATCAAACCAAAACAAAACAAGAGGGAGAAGAAGGAAGAGAACAATTTACTCCTAGTAGAACTGATAAAGGAGTTCCAATCCAATAGGGACTGGGTTCTTGATGAACTATGTTTTAAAAGTTACATCTGTCTTTATACCACATGATGCACCAATAGAAACTGCAGACAGATTAACACATAAAGTGATAAAAACTTCAAGCAGGAAAAGATTACATGAAAACATGAGTATTTTATGTGTAGAGGGACAGAGGCCTTTTAGGCTTAAGAGCAAGAGAAAACAAAAAGTATTTTTGGCCTTGTAAAAATTAAACATAGTGATCACCTTAAAAGGTAAACAACAAAATGGAGGGAGAGATAGAATATCAGAAACAGAACTGGGCGGGAGATGCAGCTCAGCAACACAGTGCCTGTGTCTTGGTTACTTTTCTCCCGTTGCTGAGACAAAATACCCAACACCCAAAATGAAGGAAGGAAAGGTTTATTTAGCTTACAATTTGTGGAGGTTTCAGTCCATACTTGGCTGTCTCAGAGGCAGAGAGACACATGGCAGATGGCAAACTGTTCAGGGCAGCAAACAACCAGCAAATGTGTGGAATTGCAGGCAAGCAGCCTCTTTCTCTCCTCTACCTTGTAAACAGTCTGCCCCCACCCAGGGGGCATGTAGCTCTCACACAGTCTCCATGCCCTCCTCTTCCACAGGCTCAGGATGTATACAAAAAGTAAGTACCCTGGCTTCCTGCTGAATCACTAGTTAACCTTCTAAACTTCCCAAATTAACACAATAAACAACATCCCAGAAAGGTAAGGGCATGTCCTTTTCACCCCAAGATCTGCAACTGCTGAGTTACTCAGCTAAACCTTCAGACTCCCCAAGTTGACACAATGTATCAACCGTAACAGCCTGTCTGGCAAGCCCAAGGTCCCAGGTTCGATTCCCAGTACAAAAAAACAAGTACGAAAGAAACAATATTAAGGCAAATATCCATAATTCCACCTACCTGGAGGCTGAGGCAGGAGGATCCTAAGTTCAGGTCCAGTCTGGACAAGATCCCATTTGAAAACAAACAAGGACTGGGGATATAACTCAGCAGCACAGCCTGCCTGGCAAGCATGAGGTCGGTTGCGAGTTTGTTTTGTACCAAAAACAAACAAACAACAAACTTTAAAATAGATCAAAGATCTCAATTTAAGAAGAAAAGCTGCTGGGAGTGATGGTGCACACCTATAATTTCAGCAGTCAGGGAGGCTGAGGCAGGAGGATCCCCATGTTCAAACTCAGCCTGGGGGAGGGGGGAGGAAGAGGGTGGAAGTGGCATGGAGTGGGAGGAAGTAGGAAAGAGAGGGGTTGGTTCCTTTCGTACTGCTTCTCAAGGAAGGCTTAGATGTGAACAGGAATTGGAGAGGAGCGGAAGGGGTCTGTTCGCACTGAAAGGCGTTTCTGAGAGGCTCCCAAGGGAGCTCCAGGGGCTCCCTTCTTACTCCTGGGAGACTTGAGGGACCCCACTGGGTGGTGCCTGTGTCAAGACTAAGGGAGAAGGGAGCAGAATGAAGGGGAGGATCAAACACTTCTGTGTGTTCTAACTGCCTGCCTCCCCCAAAGACCTGTAATGCTTCACAAATTACCAAAGGTGAGTAAAAAAAAAAAAGATTGTGAATTGATATCATTTACAATAGTATCAAGAAATAAGCTACCTGGGAATAAATCTAGCAAAACACACACTGTGATTGAAAAATATGGTGCATATTAAAAATGTTTAACTCATTGCAGTAAGACATGTGTTTTCTTATTTTTGTATTTTTGTGTTTTTGACTTTTGAGACAGGGTCTCACTATGCAGTTCAGGCTGGCCTTGAGCTCACTTTGTAGCCCAGGCTGGTCTCAAACTCATGCTGATCCTCCCATCTCTGCCTCCCGAGTGCTGGGATTACAGGCGTGCGCCACCACAGGCAGCTGTTTAAGCCTCTTTCCTGAATTTCTGTAGCTGTGCTGTTGTGGCTGCCTGATGTTCCCTGCCTGATGTTCCTGACTGACTGAAAACATGTCACTTGGGGACCAGCTGTTTAAGTCGCACAGTGCCAGACCTGGTGAATAAGGTGGGTGAGGACGTATCATGATGTTTTTATGAGCTGCCTTTCTTGGGTATCATCTGGCAGCAGCACGCATTGTATTTTCCATCACACCTCGTACAGACACGAAAGAAGGCTTCCCTATCTGTTTTGGGAACTGGTAAGAATGCTGGGGAGGTGCGGTAGAAGTGAGAGAGGGTTCTGAGGAAGACTAACGACAATGTGTCTTTTATTGTAATCAATTTTTAAAAGTTTAAACATTTGCCATAAATTTTTTATGATCACTTCTCATAGAAGGCCTCTAAAAAGTACACAGAGAGAAATTAAAAAAAAGGACACCCTTAGTTCATTGTTTGGACGATTCAATCTTGTATAGATGTCAAATTTCTCCAACTTGATCCACAAATTCAATGCAATATGGATCAAAATGTGAGCAGGGGTTTTTACCCCAATAAATGGAAAAATTGATTCTAAAAATGAATATGAAAATACAGATGGCCAAGAATAACCAAGGAGTCCTAACAGAAGAAGGACAAAGTGGAAGAATTTGTACTGTTACATGCCAAGGTGTGTCGTAAAACTACAATTAACACACCATAGCAACCTTTTTTCTGTTTTTAGCATGCGCTTAAAAGTACACCAAGCTGAATGTGGTGTCTCATACCTATAATCCCAAGATCCTGGGAGGCTGAGACAGGAGGATCACAAGTTTGAGCCTGGGGAATTTAGTGACTTAACAAGACTTTGTTTTAAAAAAAATTTAAAATGTTGGGGGTGTAGCTCAGTGTGAAGGTACTAGGTTCAGTCTCCAGGACTGTCCCTTTATGACAGAATAGACAAACAGAGGGACAGAACAGAGTTTAGAAATGTGATACTGAGGAGCCAGTGGGGGAAAGCTGAGATTTTAAATAAATGGCACTAACTTTAGGGGATGGACAAAAAAGAAATCTTGACTCTGTCTAATACCATATGGAAGGGAAAGCGTTGTGGTCTGTGGGAAACTGCATTATCTGTAGCACACCCCCTGGGTCGTCTGACTTTTTTGTTTTACAGCAGCTACTTCACAAAACTGCAACTTACAGATCATTAAGAGCAATGCAAAATTCATGGAAACTTATCCAGCTGAGGGACACCTCCCTCTCTGGGACAGAAAGGACAGTTTGTCCCTATTTGAGTATTCATTTCAATATTCTTGATTTATAAATGTCTATCCTTTGGGTTCACCTTTGAAAAGGCTGTAACACTTTACTAGCTCATTAGTAAATTAAATAAAATTTGACATTCCTTTTTATATCTATATGAGAGTCTTGATTTTATTTTTGTGCATGTGTGTACATGTATATGTGTGTGACGTGCTGGGGCCTAAACTCAGGGCTGAGCATGTGCTTTACTGCTAAACTACATTCCCAGTACAGTAGGGTGATTTTATCTTTTTTTAAAATTACCTTTTTAATGATACAAATTAATTCCATGTGACTCGCTAATCTCAACAGAAAAAGTAAAGCAACGAAGCTTCCAGAAGATTACAAAGGAGGATATATTTTTGACTATCACTTTGGGACAGTGAAGATTTCTTAAATAGCATAAAAGCACTATCCATGAAATAAAAGATTGATAGCTCAGGTTTCATTGAAGTGGGCAACTTCTTTGTATCATGAAATGCCACCAAGAGAATGAAGGGACAGCGACAGATAGAAGGTATTTGCATTGCCTTTCTTTTGACAAAGGTGTATATATTCACAAAATCAGACAAAAATCAGTAAGAACACAGAAAAAAAATGGACAAAAGATGTAAATGGGCACATCACCAAGACCATATACGAAGAGCCAAAAACCTTCACAAAAAGCACATGACCTCTCTAGTCCTGGGGAAATAAAAATTAAAACCACTGCGTAGCCACCAGGAGGGCAAAACGTAAAAGAGGGCCAGTCCCAAGACCGACACAGACCTGGAAAAGCCGGCTCTCTCAGCTCTGTGGGAGTGTAAACTGGGGCAGCAGCTCTGGAAATGTTTGTCAAATTCTCTTAGTGCCGATCATGTTCTCAGCCATGACCCAGGATCCACTCTTGGGTGGGGAGGTATGCATTCTGTGTGTACACACCCAGTGGACACTGGAGAATGTACAGCACTTTTACCCCAAGTGGCTCTGTATCAGTTTCTTGTGGTTGCTGTAAAAAACACCACAAAGTTGGCTTAAAATAACAAATTTATTCTCTCCGTATCCTTAAGTCTAAAATCCAGGTATGGGTAAGGCTGAGCTCTCCTGGGTCTAACAATGATTTTGTTTGTCTCTTTCAACTCCTGCTGACTGTGGGCATTCCCTGGTTTGTAGATGCTCATGTAAGTCCACTCTTTATAACAAAATACCTAACGGACTTAGTATCTAATCAACCTAAAAAGAGGAAGAATTAGCTGGGTGTGGTAGCACACACTGTCATCTCAGGTATAGGAAGACCTTCCCTCAGGTATAGAAAGATCTTACTCTTCTCAGGTATAGCAAGGTGCTGGGGATGGAACCTAGGGCTCTGCTCGGGATAGGCAAGTATTTTACCATTGAGCTACACTCCCAGGGCTGCCTGACTGTTTTGATTTTTGGTTTTTTTTGAGATAGGGTCTCATTATGTGTAGTTCAGGCTGGCCTTGAACTCACTATGTAGCCCAGGCAGGCCTTGAACTTGAGGTGATCCTCCTGCTTCAGCCTCCCAGGTGCTGGGATTATATGCATGGCCAGGGTATTTGTTTCAGAGCTGGGGTACATACAGATCGTCTAGGATGATCATGCCATTTTAAGTTCCTCAACTGAATTATACTGGCAAAGATTTGTATCAAAAGGTAGTACTCACAGGTCCAAAGATTAGGACTTATCTTCTGGAGAACCATCATTTGGTTCACTATAAGCCCCAAACTAGAAACAGCGTAAGTATCTATCAATTTTGGAATGAAAAATAAATTATGGTGCATTCACATCATGGAATACTATGAAGACAAATTAATGCTAATGAAAAGGATCAATGAATCTCATAAACAATACTGAGTGAAAAGAGCCAGAGCCAACATAGATACCTAACGATTGACTGATTGATTTACTGTTCAAAAATTAGTAGGAGGAGGGCTGGGCATGTGATACACCCCTATAATCCCAGTCTGTGGGAGGCTGAGACAGGAGGATCACTGTGAGTTTGAGGCCAGGCTGAACTACACAACGACTTTATCTCAAAGACAAAATGAAACAAAAATAGTGAAATGAATTTATGGAGATAAAACTGAAGAACGTGGTAAGGTTTGGAAAGGAGACCTAGTGACTGGGGAGCCTTGAGGGAAGATGTCAGCAGGGGCCGTATGTCTTATCTGGGTGCTCGCACATTTTTCTGCATAGAATATTTCAAGTGTATTTCTTTACCTCTTTGTTTCTGTTATACCTATGCTTTTTTTTGTTGGTGTTGCTTTGTTTTTGTTTTTCAGTATGAGGGATGGAACACAGGGCTTTCACACTGAGCTACATCCCCAGTCCTCTTATTTTGAGAAACTGTCTTGCTAAGTTACTAAGTTGCCCAGCCTGGGCTCAAACTTGTAATCTTCCTTGCTCAGCCTCCCAAAGTACTAGAATTACAGGCAAGTGTCACCACACTCAGGTGCTGCGGCACATTTTATAAGTAAGTTTGTTTTTACATACTTCTTCCTGTTATACAAATTTTCTTTTATTTTTTGTATATATGTATTAGATTTCAATATTTATTTAAAATTATGAATGATGAGAATAATATTTTTTTCATCATGGATTTAGGAAGCACCAGCTCTTTGGAATGTGGATTTGAGGGACGTGGTGTGTAAATGTTAGTCTAACAGGTCTGAAGGAAAATTTGAAGTACAGGAGCCAACTGTGTCATGCAGGGGGCTGCAACTCATTCCCCCGATTGCATCTGACTTCTGGGTCGAGGACTTGTGCGAAGGCTGCTTCTCTCAGAGTGTGGTGCTTGGTATGGGGTAGAATGTTGTTCTAGGGGGACACGCAGACTAGGCAAAGAGTTGTGGGATGGATCAGGCCAGGGTTCTCAAAAGTGGGTTGAGATTCCTAGGTGGAGCCACAGGGACTGTGTGGGGAAGGCAGAAAGAAAGCTGTTTGCCCAGTGACAGAGCACATGCCTACCATGTATGTGCGGGCCCTTCTGTTCCATCTTCAACACTGAGCGTAGGGGGAGACAAACACATACACACACACACACACACACACACAAATCATGCATGCGCGCATGGGCGTTGTCCCCTGGTGTGGAAGCCTAGGTAAGAGTTTTACCCTCAGTGTCTAAAGCCTGCACAGTCATCAGCCTGTCCTACATGGCACTGGGTAGAAGAGGAAGCCGGGCATGGTGGCACATGCCTGTAGTCCCAGCACTCATGAGGCTGAGGCAGGAGGATGATGAGTTCAAAGCCAACCTGGGGTATAGAGCAAGTTCAAGGCCAGCCTGAGCAACACAGAGGACCCCATCTTAAAAAGCAAAACAGAATAGAAGAGGAATAAAGGGAAGGAGGGGCTGCTCATATCCATCCCTAGACCAGCAAATAGCAGATGATGGAGGCTTCTAACTGGGACGCTGGAGAGGCCAGAGAGAACAGGCCCTGGAGGGGCAGTTTGAGGAGGAATGAACACTCAAAACTTCTGCTTTTAGCCAGGTACAAAGGCTAAAAGAAGGTACATGACTGCAATCCCAGATCTTCAGGAGGAGGCTGAGGCAGGATTACAAGTTTGAAACCAACTTAGGCAATTTATTGAGACCTGTATCAAAGTGAAAAAGAAAAAGGGCTCGGGGTGTAGCTCAGTGCAGAGCACTCGCTCAGCACGCACGAGGCCCTGTGGTTTCACCTCAGGCACCATAACCAACTCCTAGACCCACTTCTGCTTTCCCTATATTCATAAAATGGTTCTGGAAAAATGAAGCGACCTGTTTTCTACAGGCAATGAAAAAGGACTTCTGTTCTAACTAGGAAAACAAACCTCCTACCCTGAAAAGATGGTTGTAAAGGTAGTGCTGAAGGTAGTGGCACCAGAGACTGAATGGCTGATGTCCCTTCTGCTTCTAGTTGCGGGTGTGGGTGGGGTGCTTCTCTGAGGACCTAGCACACTGGAGAGTCATCTGGGTTGCTTACTAGCAGCAGGCGGGAGGAGGGAGGGTGAGCTGCTGACCAAGAGCAACATCCTCTAGCAGGCCACAGTTCCAGCCTCTTCATGTCCCAGCTGCGGGGCTCTGGGAAGAAAGCCCAGTGCCAGGGACCAGGCCCTCCTCATCTCCACCTGGAAGGCAGTCACAACCACGTGGGTGGCAGGCCAAGGCTACTGGACACAGGAGCAGCAAGACAGTCATTTATCAAGAGCAGGGTGAATGAATCACTGTGGCTGTTTGTCACCACACCCCAGACTCAGAGGCAAAGGAGAAAGACAAGAGCCATTATCAGTCCCTTTCTGCTCCTCCCTTGGGAAGAGCCTATCTTCCACCTAGAATTCCTCAGGAATTTTTTTTCTTGAGACAGGGTTTTGCTCTGTAGCACAGGCTGGCCTTGAACTCAAGCAATCCTCCTGCCTCAGCCTCCCAAGTGCTGGATTACAGGGGTGTTCTGTCATGCCTGGTCCGGAATGACTTCTGAGTTAGTATTTCTGTGGGAGTGTGTGGCAGTTGGCAAGGCAGAGACAGTGGCTCCTTGCATCCTCTTTGTCCCCAACCTAAGCATGACCACACACACAGTCCCACACTGGGGATTCTTGGCTTGAACACAAATCTGCATTCCAGATCTGTCCCAGCCAGCCAGTTTGGTTGCTCAGAGAGACCCAGGTGGTCAGGAGTCCTGGCGCTTTCTGCCTTGCTGCCTTCTGAGGAGGACAGGTGGCTCACCTGTCCAGTCTAACCTGCCAGGCATCTTGTTCTGTGCTCTGGCCCAATGAAACTTCCTCTTTCAGCCCAGCTAGAAGTGGGCGGGGTAGGAGGAAAGCACAGTCATCTGGCCTGCCAGGCCTGCAGCCAGCTGTGAGAGCTATTTACAAACACTCAACTAGCCTGTCAGGGCCCTCCCCCACTCCCTGCAGCCCCAGGACAGCTTGCCCTGGGGAGAGGGTGGTGGGGGACCCAGGTTCACCCAGCCAGCCTGATCACCGCCATCATCACAGGCCCCAACCCAGAATGTGGGTATGAAACTGAGAGATGACCAATTCTGACTCCTAGGTAGTCAGTCAGTCACAGGGTCTCCAGACAATGTGCTGTGCCTGGGATGGGGTGGTGGTGGTGTGCTGTGGCATGGGGAGAGACTTTGGCTTCTCCGCATGGTGAAGTGGCCTTGCTCTCTTATCCAATGCCTCTGTTTTAGTCAGTCTGGGCTGACAGAAACCCAAACACATGAGGTCACACGTGGCTGGTGACTTTCTTCCTCTCCGCTCCCCTACCTCTGTCTCAGCCTTCCCAGGAGCAGAAGAGCTTGTTTCCTCTCAGTCCCGGAGGCTATCGGGCAGGTTTCATTCCATGCTCTCCCCATCCAGGGTGCAACACTGAAAAGTGTGCTCCCAGGGCCAGCTTTGACCTCACATCTTGACTCTACCCAGCAGGAAGGCAGTGGCGGCAGGCAACCAAGAGGAAAATGCCTGCCTTATTCAATGCAGCAGCAACTGAGAACAGATGCCAAGGTTGGGGAGGACCCCGGCCCTCTTGGCATATCCTAAATTCCAGGCCCAGTGGGGGCAGCAACAGCTCCTAGACAAGCTGTGACTCAGGTCCCACACCTCTGCTGCGGCTATCTGTCCACTGCTCCTGAAATGCTGTTCCCGAGCCTCCTCTGCCCGTTAGATCCGAGTTCAGCACGAGAAACTGCGCTCTTCTTAAAAAAACACCCAAAGTAGTTTATAAGTATAAAACTTATTTTGTATTATCAAGGTGTGCCTTGGAACGGAGTCTCACTCAACCCCTCATCCCCGGAAGTACCCAGAGCATGCTGGGCACAAGATTAATAATGAGTTGTCTAAAAGGGAAAGGGCCAGCAGCGAGCCTGGCCATCCCCGAGTGACAGCAACCCGACAGCGAGGCAGCACGAGGCAGGACGGCCGGGTGTCCAGCTGGTCAGGGAAGGCGCCGGGCCGTGGAACCAGGACCTGAGAAGGGAAGGCGCAAAGCTCACAGACAACAGGAAGTGGCTGAGGGGACGCAGGGGGACGAACCTCCAGGAAGACTTCGGGGTGAGGGCGGTCACTAGTCCTGACACTTGGTTTGGCAATCCCATTTCCAGTTCCTTTTTTTTTTTGGTTTTCCTAATTTGGCCTCGCCTTATTTGGTGAGGGCAGGGCAAAATCAGTCACTGGCTCTCGGCCCCACTTACCTTCCTCTTTCAGGCCCTCACAAGAGCCTCACCTTCCCCTGCGCCCGCCAAGCCCGAGTCAGGGCGGGAACTTGGGAGTGTCTCTTTCACTATCGCTGTCCTCAGGTGCGTTACTGCTTTTTTACAACAGTTCTAGGGGGTGACTGGTACCTCATTTACAGATGAAGATACTGTGACTGAAGGAGGTTAAATAATCTTCACAAGGACACACACCTGCTGGGGACGCTAGACCGGAAACTCCCAGGCCAGGGCTTTGGCTAGCGCCAGTCCCACAGCCGGGTACCGGGGCCCACTACCACCGCTGAGGTCAGAATTCCGGCAGCGCCCCGCCCACCCACGTGCCCTCCCGTACCCAGTCCTCCTTGCGCCAGCCCCGCCCATCGCGCCTCAGAGGTCTCCCGGCGCGGGCAGGTGGGGAGGGCGGTGCGGGGGCGTGGCCGCTACGGGGCGTGGCCGTGGTGGTCGTGGCCGGACGGGGGCGGGACCAGTGGTGCAGGACCGGAAGCCTTAAAGTGGCCAGGCGGAGGGGCGGGCAGTACAGGCTGAGCGAATGCTGTGGTGAGCGTCTCTTCTCAGGGTCCGTGCTGGCCGGGTAGGCGTCGTCGTCGTCACCATGTCGCTGGCGGCCTCGGCAGGCAAGGGCCTGGGGGCCGTGTGGTCCCCAACCCATGTGCAAGTGACCGTACTTCAGGCGCGGGGTCTGCGGGCCAAAGGTCCCGGGGGCACGAGCGACGCGTACGCGGTGATCCAGGTGGGCAAGGAGAAGTACGCCACCTCGGTGTGCGAGCGTAGCCTGGGTGCGCCGGTGTGGCGGGAGGAGGCCACCTTTGAGCTACCTCCGCTGCTGTCCTCCGAAGCCGTACCCGCGGCCGCCGCCACCCTGCAGCTCACCGTGCTGCACCGCGCGCTGCTTGGTCTCGACAAGTTCCTGGGCCGCGCCGAGGTGGACCTCCGGGAGCTGCACCGGGACCAGGGCCGCAGGAAGACACAGTGAGTCCGGGCCGGGACGTGCGGGGCGGGGGAGGGCGCCAGACCCACCCAGCTGCAACCTGGCGCCGAGCTCTCCGACTGCTGGGGCTTTTGGAAAGTAGGGGCGATTTTGAATCGGCAGGATGTCTCTCAGCGGTCAGCAATAAATAAATTTTTGATGAATTGAAACTGTATGTGGGCAGGTTAATGCTTGTTACTAGGATAGGGTAATGTGTTACCTGTATTAATTCACGCGGAAAGCTCATGAGTGTTTCACCGAACGGCGCAGTTTGAGTTCAGAACCACAGGGCCGGGGCTCAGGGGAGATCAGCTGGACGAGTAAAACCCCCTGACACTCCAGGCCTTACAAGCAAACCCAAGGACAGAGCCAGGCGTATGGAAATGTCCATGCCACCCCTACATGTTTTGGCTGCTAATGAAAAGAATTTGCTCCTCCAAAAAGAATGCTAGAAAGTGTTGTGCTTGTGTGTCCGGAAGTAGAAATCTCAGTGATGGATGGCTCTAGGGTCTGCTCTTGGCCCAGCAGTGCTTGCTTCTCTTTGGACTTACTCAGGTGCTTCTTGATGGACCTGCCCCTAGCGGGTGGTGGGTCACTTGTTGCTTCCCAGAGGAGGATGTCTGTCATGGTAGTTACATCCACAGGGAAAGCTGGGCAAAACTCAGTTCACCCCAGTGTCACAGATTTATTGGTTCTCTTTCACAGGTGTTTGAAGAGGGCAGTGCTTACCCTATGAAACATTTGGTTATGTTATCTCATATGCTAAAGCTAGCCTTGATTAGTCCAATTAGTTCTTTTGCTTGACCTTCAGTATGCCAGCAGTTATGTTGGCACTGAAACCCTCCAGTTCTTGAAGCATAATTACTCACTTTGTGTATTTTAGATATATAGACCATTTGAACTTTTACTTGTGAGGGAGACCGGAAAAGCTGGAGGGGTTGTAGTTACCATGCTCTTTATTTTAGGATAGGTTCACTTTGAGCATGCGTGCTTGCAGCTGTAATATCTGATTCGCTTGTCTGGCAATGATGAACAGGCATTTCTAAATTCCAGTTAGATGAAAAAAAAAAGTAGAGACCCTTGATGTGAAGATGGATAGGGTATCAGATAGCATCAGTTTAGGAGCCAGAAGGTGAGTAGTGCTAAGGAGGGCCTGAAGCAATGCTAATTTGCCATCTGAATAAATGACATTTGAAGCCTCGGGTTGTTGGCCGTTGGCTGTGCTTTGTCTTATCACATCCCAAGATCTATGGGATATTCACTTCCATCTCTGCCATCTGTTTAGTATGTGACCATTGCATCCCCTTGAAAGACAGACCACATGGCCCTGCAAGAGATGGAGTTTCCAGAATCCTGGGCTGGTGTCCACTGTGGTCCTGACTCACTGTTGGGTTCCTGTGTCTCTAAACACCTGAGTTTCCCTATTTACAGATGAACATACTGCCAGACTTAATTAGCGTGCGCAAGGTATTTCTGGCTTCCTGAACTAATGATACCATTGTAAAGATCCCAAAGATCCTACATTGCTGAGTGAGAGATGCAAACCTTCCGAGCTCTTTCAGGAAGGGCTCATTCTCCGCATTTGCATTTTTCTCATCTTCTCCAAGGTAATTCTAACCCTACACGCCTCCTCCTTCTGTTCCATGAGCTGACAGCCACTTAGTTACAGAACTGACACGCAGGAAAATGATGCTTAGTTAAGTGGATTTTTATAAGTGCAGTGGAAGGCTTTTTTGCTTCTGTAGCAGTAGGCGAAATTGTAAGCTTTCCGTCTACCGCTGCCTGGGACTTTCCAAGGTGCTGGGGGGTTCTTGTTTAAACTAAGCCTGTCTGATGTTCTGGTGTATCACCAGGGTGCCCAAGATAGTTGAGATTTGCACTAAGAGGTAGAAGTTTAACAGAAACTGATTGGACTAGGAAAATCGTTTTAACTAGTTAGTTTGAACTAATACTTTGACTCCACCTTAAACATTAAAAACCAAAAGCAAAACAAAAGCCAAAATCTCATTCTATAGATTATGCATATGTGGGTGCATATGTTTGTTTGGGTGTGTGTGTCTGTCTGTGTGTTAATCTCTAGCAGAGAAGACTTGCTTCAGTAGAGCATGACTTTGGTCATGGGTTTAGATGCTGAAACTCAAGAGCTATTAGTGCATTAAGGGCAACTATGTGTCAGTTGTGGCTCACACCTGTAATCCCAACACTCTAGGGGGCTGAGGCAAGAGGATCAAAAGTTCAAGCCCTACCTGGGCAATTTAGTGACTTAGCAAGACCCTGTCTCAAGATAAAAAGGGCTATGGATATAGCTCAGTGCAAAGGTCCTGGGGTTAATCACCCGGTGTCCCCCCCCAACTGTGCTAATATTTCCATTTATTTTCTTGATAAGCCTCCATCAGATGCATTTGGAGTCAAAAGTGGGCTTTTTATCATGACTCCAAATTTGTTGAACTCAATTTTAGTGTGATGACAAATACCTTTAAAACGCTAAACAGGCTGACAGATAGGGTACATTTACTAGGGAGGAATCTGTGGCCTTTAGCTAGAAAAAAAAATTGAAATAAATTGATCTTACATTTACACATCTGTTAAAGACATGGAGTCTCAGTGGGTCTTGGCTAAGTGGGAATCAGTTAAGTACCATGACTGCAGTAAAGACAAGAAATTTAGTCAGGTGACCAAAATATAGGATCCTCTCTGCCCAGCTCTCTAATCTCATATAAGCTGGTATCCAGGATGGATTTAAATTTTTAAAATTTTTCCTGTGGCTACTAAGGGCAACAGAATTTTGAGAAATAATCTCTTAAAGACAGCTTTGATCTGGTGAGTTGAAGGCCACTGTGTAACTAAGTATGACACTTAATATTGTAGTAGTCCTCTAGGTATGAAGAGAGTATGAGTGATGGATGGTCATTTTCTTAATCTGTTGAAGACTCAAGAGAGAATTTGGTTACATATGAAAGGATTTGGATATTTTAAAGGATTGTAAGTATAGTAAGGTGCTGAAATAAGTTATTGATGGAAAATTTTGATTTGTTAAAAAGAAGTAAATCTGGGGCTGGGGATATAGCTCAGTGGAATATGCGTCTGCCTGGCAAGTACAAGGTCCTGATTTCGATCCCTAGTACTGCAAAAAAATAAATAAATAAATAAAAATTAATAAAAATAAAAAGAAGTAAATCTTTTTGGTAAATGTTTTCTGGGAGAGTTAAAGGCCAAGAAATGACTTAGAGATCTAAAATTTAGAAATGATAAGCAATCAGGGTTTGTATTTCTACCTTTAGACTTGTACATTTTCAGGCTGTTTATAGCAGGTTGGAAAATTCAAGTAATGTTGTGACCAGTGAAGTTTTTTCTTTCTTGGAATTTCCCTTAAAGACACTGGAAACTCTCCTACCTCTTAAGCAGCCACAGCCCCTCCCAGCTAGGTGTAGAAAAGAGCTCAGTGTTCAGGACCTAATCTGGCCTGGAATAAACAGCCCTGCCTTGCTCTGGCAGTGGGACAAAATGACCAAGAGGGGGGAGTGCATCAGAGTAGTCATCTTTCGATGCAGCAGATGTTCCCTTGAGCTTTGCAGATGCTGCTGCTTATGATCCCATTGTAAGAGGAAATTCCAGCTGCTTTTTATCCCTTTCTTGTCTCTAAAGTTCATCTGTTCTTTTCATAATGATTTCTTAACACCTACTGTGTGCTGGTGCTGGTGCTGGGCATGCAGTGTAAGTGGTGGACAAGACTAGCATGATCCTGGCTTTGGGGGCGCTGGGCCTGGCAGGGAGTAGACATTAAACAAATGAACACACATAAATAATCATGTGTTTTTGAGAAGTACTGTGGAGGAAGAGAACAGGTTATCATAAAACAAAAGAGGAGGAAGGGCATGATTTAAAGGAGATTTTTTTTTTTTTTTAATTTAAAGGAGATTTAAGAGCCCAGTGTGTTGGGGTACATGCCTGTAGTTCCAGCTACTTGGAAGGCTGAGAGGTAGGAGGATCATTTGAGCACAGGAGTGTGAGGCCACCCTGTGCAACACAATGAGACTTCATCTCAAAAAAATGAGAGAGAGGAGTCACGTTGGAGGCAGATACCTGAAGAATAAACTCTAGTGGAGAAAGAAGTAAGGGAGCCTGGTGGAAGAGCAGGAGCCTGTATTCCTAGGCCCTAGGCCAAGAGTGCCTGGGAAGCCGGAAGATCGTGTAGATGAGACTGAAGAGGAAGGCATGGCTCTATTTAGTACGACTAGTCTAGGCCTAGTGGCACAAGCTATAATCTGGCTACTCGGGAAGCTGAGGAAGGAGGATACACGTTTAAGGCCAGTGTGGGCAACTTAGTGAGATCCTGTCTCGAAAAGTAGAAAGGGCTCAGGTTATAGCTCAATGGTAGAGTGCTTTCCTGGCATAGGTGAGGCCTTGGGTTCAATACTTATTGAAAGAAAAAAAAAAAAGAATTCAGAAACTACTGAATATTAAAAGGAAGGGGTGAGGTGACCTAATTTGTCAAAAATTGCTGCGACTTTTGAGTGAAGAATGGATTTGAACCTGGCCTGGCCTGGCCTGAGGTAGGCGTGGGAGGGTTGTAAGAATCTAAGCAATAGATGGCCATTGGTGTAGGATCAGAGGTAGGTGGATTTTAGCACTATTTCGTGGATTTAATTTGCCCTGAGTTGGAAAGGATTGGATGTAGTAGAGGGTGAGGGAAAGGGTGTCAGAAGAATGAATAAATTAAGTGGAACCAGGAAGTGACAGCTGCCTTCTTTCTCACAGTCACTCTGATACCAGGGTGAGGTCACCATGACAAAGTCAACTTTGGGCAGTGGCACCTGCGAGTTGAGTTCTCTGTTGGAGTGAATGACAAGGAAGTGCCATTGAAACCAGGGTGTGTCCGGCCATGTCTTTGGGTAGTTCCCACTGTAGGGAGGCCAGGTCTTTGTTTTCCTACAGTGTAGCTGGTATAATGTCCCTGGTGTGCTCTGATACATCTGATGGCAGAACACAGGACTGAGAAGAGGGGAAAGAAATCACCCAACAGTAGGAAAGACACACCCATAAATGAAAACTAAAACTCCCAAGTAAGTGAACCAGTTTTCTACATTAGGAAAAGTAAGAGAAGAAAAGAATCTTGTACCTTTTTTTATTTTGTTAAACTTCCTTTTGGTTACAAAGACCTCTATTGTATTTCTAGAACTATCCATCAGGGAAGAGTTTTATGCACAGTATCTGATATGTCACTTTAATTGTGGTTAACTTAAAATGTTGTATTACCGGCAAATATATGTGTTTGTTAAAATGCCACTGACCCTAGCTGACACCAGTCCTCACCCCCTCAATGGCAATCTTAGTTGTCCATTAGAATACTACGGTTTTAATTGCCTGTGTCCTGAAAAACCAAGCTCTTCCTTTTATACTTTTTTATTTGTTTGTTTTTTTGAGACAGGGTCTCACTATGCGATTCAGGCTGGCCTTGAGCTCACTTTGTAGCCCAGGCAGGTCTTGAACTTGCAACAATCTTCCAGCCTCAGCCTCCTGAGTGCTGGGATTACAGACATGCGCCACCACGCCCAGCCCTTCTATACTTTTGAAGGGACAGCTAGCTGTGGCTTAATTCCAGGAGTAACAGCCCCAGCCTTAGATGGGAAGAATGACAGACAGGAGGTTGTCTAAGGTCTTCATGCTAGAGCAGTTCCCAGGGTGACCTTTGGCTCTGGTCTGGTGTAGGTCAGTGAAGTGCAGGGTCCTTGAATTCCAGCAGAATGAACAGCAGATCCTTGTACTGGCAGGGTGGGCCCTGCTTCTTGGACGGAGCCCTGCATCAGATCTCATGCCCCCACTAGCCCAGGAGGAGACCAAGCCTGACTCTTGACTACTCCTTCTGGGGGCGGGACCACTCCTGCCCTGTTCTTTGTTGAGTATTTCAGTCTAGGGGCTCCGTCAGTGTCTCTTTGAATGTAGGAGTAGCTGAGCTTTCTACGGGATAGGTCGAAAGCCATTGGCCAGCATGAACCTGGAGAACCACTTCGTCTTCCGTTCAGCCCAGTGGATTAGAGACAGGAACGTTCCAAGATATGACATCAAAGCTCTGCCTCTCTGTTTCTCAGGTTGGGATTTCGCTTTGTAGTCAGCGCCCTTTCTATACATTGAAGGGTAGGTTTACCTTCTGCAGTCTGCCCACTCGTGAGAGGAGAAATTCTTCTCCAGCAGGGAGAAGTCCTGATAGTATGCGGGAGGAATCAAGGGCTTTCATCCCTAGGGTGTTCCTTGCTTAGGAATGTAGCTGTGGCGAGGAAAGAGGCAGTGGTAATTAAGTGTCTTTTCCTGAATGCTGGCCTTTGAGTGGGGCAGAAGGAAGGCATTTTATGAGAAACCCCAGAGGACTCTATCTAGAGGTGTGAGTGCCACACACTCTACTCTTTAAATACTCTCTTTATGAGCAAGGAATGGTTAACCACTAGGTAGAATAATGAGGGCTTCCAGAAAGCTGGTCTCCAAAGGCCTCTTGTTATCATGAAGAATGGTGTCCTGTACGCAGGACCCAGTGGTGCACTGGGTCCTAATGGATTTCTTCAGGGTGTTGCACCCTACAGCGCTACCCTATGGATATTTCCTCTCATGGTCAGTGAACGTGACCCGCATTCACTGTAACGGAACTTTCTGTTCCTACCAATCATTATTAAAACAGAATTGTATAAAATGCTTTTGTTGTGGCTGTTTTTCCCCCTGCTTTGGATGAACCTTGATTACAAGATAAATCACAGTTTCTCTGCTCCCTTGCCAGGAACTCACAGAAGGGGGTACACAAGTCTGTTTATGGGGCAACGGTGAGTTCTTTGATGTCAGTCATGTAGAAGTTTGTTTGCTTTTGTCCTGGCCAAGGGGTAAGGAACCACACCATCAAATTTCCTTCTCCATCCTCACAAGCCCTCTGTGCAAAGATGCCTCACTTACTGGTTGCCGCAAGACTAATCCTTGCAGGCCAAATATAACACATCAGTGACATTTACTTACGGTGAAAGATGAAGTGTTGGATCAGATGGTAGAATATTAACATTTGTGGTCTTTTGAAATATGATCAGTCTTTGTAAAGAATTGGTAAGCAGATGATTGCAGGAGTGGTAGGCTTATATGTTTAAAAAAGGAGTTGATTTTTCTAATTACAGAGTTTCAAATTTGGTTGCTGAAATTTCCTTAGTTGTCTTCTGAAGGTATCTAGGGTTGTTTTCTGCTTTTTTTTTTTTTTTTGAGACAGGGATTAACTGTGTAGTTCAGGCTGGCCTTGAACCCACTTTGTAGCTGAGGCTGGCTTCTAACTCACAGTGATCCTCCTGCCTAAGTCTCCCGAGTGCTCAGATTACTGGCCATCACACCCAGCAGCTTTCGGCTTTAAAGTCATGCCCTGATTCATAAACTTCAGCAAATGGAGAATCTTGCCATATATCTGACAGTTTAGGGGCCCTGCATTTCTTGCCTCTCCCACCTTTATATATATATATATATATATATATATATATATATATATTTTTTTTTTTTTTTTTTTGGCGGTACTGGGGATCAAACTCAGGACCCTGCGCTTGCTAGGCAGGCACTTATTCCACTGAGCTATATCCCCAGCCCGTCTCCCACCTTTATAGAAGTCCAAAAAGTTCTGTGAGAATCACTATGTCTCTCAATAAATTAAAGAAAATATATACAAATCTCAATATTTTAAAAATTCTTATTTTTTAAATTTTGTAAATTATGTAATACAAACCAATTTTGTAGATCTTTTCCTACTCCCTTGAAATACTAATCATTATTACTTATATTTGATGGTTAAATTTGGGTACTTAGTAATAGTCAGAACTGTTGATAGATTAAATTCCCTTTTGAGAACATTCTGAATGGGTAAATCCACTAGGGCATCTGTGCACTTCACAGACTGTCATATAGTTACTTAAATTGATCAGTATGGAGAGTACAGATTGATAAATGTATCATGTGCTAAAAATAAAATTTCATGTGCACTCCTGGTTACAACTAAGTAGTAATTATGATGATGACTTGTAGCCAGGCACGTTCCAAGTACTTTGCACATGCGTTAAGCCACTTTGTGATCTTAACTCTTTATGAGATAGGGATCCTTAACCCTGTTCTGAGGGGGAGCCTAAGGCAAAGGTTAGATTATTTGGCTAGTGTCTCTTCACTTCTAAAAGGTACAGAAAAAGTAAGATAAAATTTCTAAAGTAGTAATATTTTGATTAGTGATGGGTTTTTTTGTGTGTGATGCTGGGGATTGAACCTAGGATCTTGTACATACTGAGCAAGCACTTTGCCACTGAACTACATCCCCAGTCCAATTAAGTCAGTTAAAAAAAAGTTAAGATTTCTTTTGTGTAACTTGTTTGGATCACTTTCTAAGAGTATTTCTTTAGATCAAATAATATAAGAAAGGACCTAAAGCATTTTTAATGTGCTTTTTCTGTGTTCAGTTCTCTACCATCTGATTTACCAGTTTTTGGTGTTTGGTGGCTGAATAGCCTTTGGGGCCTGAAAAGCGACTGTTTGGGAGATGAAGGTGAAAAGGTGAGCCAGGAGCCGTGGTGGCTGTCAGGGCTGGATGGGAGTTCTTCATGGAGTTGACAGTGGTGGAGGGAAGTCTAGAGAGGAGAGGTTGGTGATGGGTCAGTTCTGCATTCCAAGTTAGGTGCTGCTGTTAGCTACCTTTGTCCTCAATGAAACTTGTCAAACTGCATTGCAAACTTAGAATGCAACCATCAGCCTTTACAGATCATAAACATTTCTATCCCTGTTTGTTTCTTATTGTGTTTTGGGTACCAGGGAACGAAATGGGACATTTTGACCCAGTGGAATCATTCCTTTTCAGAATGTTTTTAGACGTCTCAGTAACTTATCCCATACCAGTCTTATTTTTAATACCCTGAACACTCAGTCAGGTGCTGTACTGTTCTTCCTGCTTCTCTGTTTTCTCGAGGCCGTAATCCCCAGGTCATGATGCTTAGTTACTGTGGGGCTGACTAATCCTAGAGGTTGTAGTTGAGATTTTGCCTGAGAAGGGAAGTGGGCAGTCTGCGTGGACCCTGGGGTCCAAACAGGACCTGGAGATGGAGTCCCCTGAGATAGCAATCCCCTAGAGGACCCTCGACATGTCTAAAGTGTGGCAGACACACACAGACCACTTGGTGATCCTCCTTGGCCTGCCCTTTCTGGACCTTCCTGGGTTTTCTGGAGACCTGCACTTTTTCTTTTTGCCAGATAGACCCTAGGTCTCCACAGTCCATGGGGCTTAAATAGCCGAGAACCTTATTTGGGCTCAAGTCATACACTTCATGTTTTCATGTGGAATTATTGTTACGTGCTTCAAAGTGAGAGGTTACCTAGAGTTTCCTGATGCTCAGAGTTAAAAAGCTGATGGCATGTGCCCCAGTATATCAAAGACCAAGGTCTGCTGAGCCTCCCCTTCCCCAAGGGTCAGTTTTTAAGGACCCTTCATCTGTCCCCAGGGCCTGGCATGTAGACGCGTCTGCCCTGAATTTTGAAACCATCACTCTCTGCGCCTGTTTGCTGCCTGGGATGTCTTAGAAAAAAAACATGTTTGCCTCAGCTGCAGAAAGGTTGATTTAGAGGCATACGACACAGTCCCTTACCGGCCAGTGCAATCCTCTCCAAGGATGCCCTGAAGCCCCAGCTTCTCCATTGTGGGAACTGCATTGCCTCACCCTCTGCCTTCTGGCACAAAGGCCTCTGTGCTCAGCGTTCCTGGGCTGGACACGCCTGTATACGCTGCCTGTGCACACTCTTTGTATACACACTGCCTATATGTTGGGCAGGGTTGAGTGGCTTGAGCTGCTCCTGGAGCAACTGTAGGAGCCCAGGACACTTCATGGTGTAATCCAGGAGCAAGCCCCGCAGCCTGGCTACCTGCAGGCTGGTCCTGCGTCCTGTGTGTTGGTCCCTGATATGGACGCAGATGTGCATGTCTTCCTTACCCACCCTTAGTTCACTATTTTCCTTCCTAAGATACCTTTCTGAAAGTATAGGAAACATAAATGACTTTCTATGTATTGTTTAGCTGTTGTCTTACTGTGTTAGACATAAAAGCAGTAGGGATGTATTCCTGGATAATACACATTTTTGCTTGTATATACTCAGTGTGTAAAACTGATGGCACGGGTTATCTCTAGAAACCACGGGGCAGGAAGGATAGGAGGAATAGTTCAGAGGCAGGGTGGGGTGTCCCGTGGTGGCATACTTGCTAGCATGTGTAAGGCCTCGGGTTCAATCCCTAGCACCAAACAAAAAGTTTACATAACTTTAATGTTACTTCCTACAAATTTAGAGATCCTTTTAATTTTCGAAGAACTGAGTTTTAATTATAAGTAAAAACAGTTATTTGCTTTTGAAAAGGAACACTTGACTTTTTTATAGTTAACTTTTCCAGATGATGGGTTTAAAAATAAACTTGCTGCCTTGGATTACGGCTTTCTTTCTGCACTCTGCCCTTTGGACTAGAAAAGTGAACCCAACCCTGATTTCTGAGATAATTTAAGCTTTCTGTGAAAGATAATGCTGGGACACACCCGTGCTACTGTCACAGCCGTTCGGCCCTGATGGTATTGTCCACAAACTACTTTTGTGAGGGGCAGGAATTAAGTGGACTAAGAAACCCAGGGACAGAAGCACTGAAAAATGAATAGTTCTTAAATGTTGAAACCTACACCATGTTTTACTTTGGGGTTTCATAGGGTAAGACATTCGTGGACTGTTTCTCTTATCTGTTCCAATTAGGCTTGAGTCAAATATCCCTTGCTTACCCTGTTTTTTAATTTAAGGATAATGTTGATGAGAAACAGTTTATGAATTTTTTTCCCTACCATTATTATTTGTTTGTGTTTGGACACAGGGTCTAGCTGTGTAATTCAGGGTGGCCATGAACTCACTATGTAGCCCAGGCTGGCCTTGAGCTTGTGGAAATCCTCCTGCCTCAGCCACTGACTGCTAGAACTACAGTTGTACACCCTGCTCTTTGCAACTTTAATAAAATCAGACAGAGTTTTTAAAACTGTGAAAATTTGCTGGGATGCTTGTCTATGTATGATTTTCAGTCAGTGCATTTTTAACATCTTTAAAGTAGTCTCCTGGTTGTTCTTGGCTACCTGGTATTTGGTTATAGGTTTGCTTGTGAAAGTAAGCAACAAAAACTGCTGGTAAAGTTTGTGTTTGCACCTCCTACTGATATTTAGTGCCTGTCCTGCCTTGGGGTAATAATCAGCCTCAGGGAGGGTTCTGGGGCTAGCTGTAGGTTTACTCAAAATAAACTTGTGGAAGGACAAGCCTGGTTCCAGGAACGGTCAAGTGGCCTTCTTTGAAGGTCCTTGGGGAGTTTTGTGTCCCCAGGGAGGGCTGAAGAGGCAGTGTGCCGGTGCCCAACCACTGCTCGTCGCCTGGGTGGAGGTGAAGTGGCTGCTCCCCACATGTGGCTGCTGTGGTCAGAAACCTCCATGGCCTGGGAGGGCCAGAGTGACTTCTCCTTTTCAGGTGCCTATGACTGGTATTTACAGAAGCCAAACAGCTTTCATCACCAAAGTTACTATTTACCACATGACCTTCAGGGAAAAAAAATACAAATAATCCTCTCGACATCTAAATGACAAACATGCAGAACATTACAGACCCGGTCCAGGGAAATGTACTGCAGGAAAGACAAACCAGCCCTGTGGCTCACACGTGGTATCCCAGCTACTCCACAGGGTGAGTGAGACCAGCCTGGGCGACTTAGCAAGACCTCAGCTCAAGAAAAAGAAAAAGAATGCCAGAGTATGATGTTGCCCACCTGTAATCCCAGCACACTGGGAGACTGCAGCAGGATTGCAAGTTGGAGCCAGCCTGAACAGTTTAGCGACTTAGATTCTGTCACAAAATGAAAAATTTAAAAAAGTGCACGGCCTTGGGCTCAAGTTACCGAAAAAAAAAGAGATACTAGGCTGTGGCAGCGGTAAAATTGTCTGCTAGACCTTTCACCTTTCAACACCCCCCATCTGCGGATGGTGTCTTAAAATCTGTAAGAGTTCTAAAGATGCAGAATGGGAGCTCAAGTTCTTTCATCAGATCTTGGCTGTATGTTGTTAACCCACTTAAGCCCTTGATGATTTTGTACGCTGTGCTTTTTGTAATCTTACAATTTATGATTGAGGACAAACCATGCTGAGTTGCCCCTCTTCCCTCTTGTTTGGGGACATTTCAGGTAGAGGTTTTTTGGAGCGGGGTGTGGTTCAGTGGCCTAGCACACCACATGACCCTGGGTTCCATCCTCAGCCCCAAAATGGAAAAGGAGGAAGAGGAGGAGGAGGAGGGAGGGTAGGAAGAGGTTGTTTATTGTTATTTAAGTTTGAAGACTCTTCTCTTTCTGTGTTATCACAAAAGATGGTCTGTTGAAGATAAATTAGGAGAGTTTAAAGCAGGAATCTTGGTGGAAGGGTTCGGAGCTTTGGGGAAATGTAGAGCTGAGTCAGAATCCTGGCTGTACCCTGTAAGAGCTGTAGGACCTTGTATTGGTGATCTCATTTCTGCCGTTTGATTTCTCCATTTGTAAAGTGGATGTGGTGGCCTCTTCGTGCCACTCCTACGAGACCAGCATGACGGAGCTTCTGAGTGCACACCGTGCCACAGGGCTGCTGAGCGTTAGGTTTCTGCTTCCCTCTGCCCCTTCCTTCTCTGTGTGGGAGCTGAACGGGGGAGGAGGGCAGTGATCAGCCCTGAGAAGAGGCTGTGGCTGAAGATGAGAGAGGAAGTTGTACTCAGCCCGAGCTTTTAACTAGGTCACGGGAAAGAGTGTCTAGGTGTGGGTTCCGTGTGTGAGGGCGACTTGTGAGGGCGGTCTGCAGGCCAAGTATTCAGGGTTGTTTGTGCCCTCATGGTCACTTGGCTTGAGTTCGCCAGGGGAGAGGGATCCCAGATGGATGGTAAATGCCCGGCAGATTCCTTGTGCAGAAGTTTGTTGGTCTGTGGAGCAGGACTAGTAGCATGTCTCAAAGTAGTTTGCAGATGACCAAGTGAAATACTTGAATGATGTTTGAAATATCCTTTTTTTGGATTATTAAGCCAGAGGAGAATGTCTTCTTTTCAATTTCTCATTTTTAAAACTTGTGGTAAAATAGGTGTGTTTTTTTTTTTTTCGTAACAGGAATGGAGCTCAGGCCCTTGTGCTTGCCAGGCAGGCCCTTGTGCTGCTGAGCTGTATCCCTGGCCCAGTATGTGTAATATAAAGTGTAACCTTTTTGTGTCATGACCCCCACCCCACTTCAGCACCGGGGCTCAAACCCAGAGCCCACGCTGACCATCTGAACTGTGTGAAACGTACGATTCTGTGGTGACCTACGCTCCTTCACGTGGCTGGTCAGCCACGCAGCTGTCATCTCCAGCGTGGACTAGAGTGCATAGCCCCAACGTTAGCTCCCCTGTCTCTTACCCTCAGCCCATAATCACCCTCTTTTTGACCTTGGTGAATTTGACTACCCTGGGTACCTCATGTAAGTGAAATCTGGTGGTATTTTCATTTTATGTGTCTTACTTCATTCTTTTTAAACTCCATTTTGTAGGTTCTGTTACTTCCTGGCAGACATTATTCTTTTCTCAAAACTTGTGATTTTCTTTGAGATTTATACATAAATGTGTACATTTCATTTTTATTTTTATTTATTTATTTATTTTTGTTTGTTTGTTTGTTTTTTGTGGTACTGGGGATCGAACTCAGGACCCTGCGCTTGCTAGGCAAGCGCTTATTCCACTGAGCTATATCCCCAGCCCCTATTTTTGTTTGTTTTTTGAGATAGGGTCTCACTGTACAGTTTAGGCTGGCCTTGAATTTGATATACATAGGGAATATGTACCCTGTAGCCCAGGTTGGCCTGCAACTTGCTGTAATCCTCCTGTCTCAGCCTCCCAAGTGCTGCGATTACAGGTGTACCATCATACCCAGCTGCATACTACTTTTCCAGCTTTTGTTTATGATCATTGCAACCTTATTGAGAAAACGTGGGTCACTGGAAGTGATTGATTTAAACGTTTACTTACTTCTGGGGATATAGCTCAGTGGCACAAGTGCCTGCCTGGCAAGCGCAAGGTCTTGAGTTTGATTCCTAGTGCAAAGAAAGAAAGAAAGGAGGGAGGGAAGGAGGGAAGGGAGACCAGGGGAAAACAACAACAAATGTTTACTTACTTATTTAGAGACAAGGCCTAATTATGTTGCCTAGGCTTGTCTCAAACTTCTGAATGTTAATTATTCTAAATAGGTGGAACTACAAGCATGCACCACCACACCTAGCTCCCAGCTGTTTACTTTTAGAAATAGCTCTTTGTAGGATCAGGATTTTTAGAAATACTTTACTAGAAAAATACTCCGGTAAACCTAGCGTCTTCACACTGACCTATATCCCCAGTTCTTTTTAAATTTTTTTTGAGACAGGGTCTCAGTAAGTCACTCAATTGCTCAGGCTGGGCTCAGACTTGCAAATCTGCCTTGGCCTCCCACAGTGCTGGGATTACAGGTGGGCACTACTACATCCAGCTGGGGTCAGGATTTTAGATGATTATAAAGGTGTAGGGGGTGTAGCTCAGTAGTAGCATGATTGAAGCCCTGGGTTCAACCTCCAAAACTGCAAAAAAAGAGAGAGAGAGAGAAAGAGAGACTATATACGAAGTACATCAGATTATTCTTTATTTTGTGCATAGGAAAAAAAATCTTATAAATAAAAATACATTCAATTTCCCATACCACTAATGGGTGGATGATGGATGGACAGATGGACAGATGGATGAGCAGACAGACAAGTTCTGCCCTCATCCCCAGCCCCCTGCTATTCCCCCGGGAGAAAGCCAGGATTGCACCTGTCTGAGCAGCAGGGAGAGCAGCCCGACGGCAGGGCTTGAGAACCCTCAGGTAACAGTAGGCCTCTCTTTTCAGGTGGTACACCTTGAAGTCCAAGCCAGGAAAGAAGGAAAAACAGCGAGGAGAAATTGAGGTTGACATCCAGTTCATGCGAAACAACGTGACAGCGAGCATGTTCGACCTGTCCATGAAGGACAGGTCCCGCAATCCCTTCGGAAAACTGAAGGACAAGATCAAGGGAAAGAGCAAGGACGGCATGGCAGACAGCTCATCCGCCGTCATCTCCAGCCTAACACCCTCAGCTGACAGTGAGGATGAGTCTGCCTCAAAAGACAAGAAAAAGAAATCAAAGGTCAAAACCTTGTTTTCCAAGTCCAGTTTGCAGAAAACGCCACTTTCCCAGTCCATGTCTGTCCTGCCGACTTCAAAGCCAGATAGAGTGGTGCTCCGGCCTGGAGACTTCCGGTCCCAGCGGGAGGATGACGACCAGGAGGACGAGTCCTCCTCCTCTGCCTCGGACAGTGAGTGACCGCTGCCTCTTCACTTGGCTGCTCTTCCCCAGTTTACCCTACCTTGCTTTGAGCGTGAGAGAACAGGCAGGGAGGCTTTAGAGAGAGGTTTTACCTCTGCAGCAGTGGCCGTGGTGCTGGTGGGCAGAGGTGATCTTGGCTCGGGTGCCTTTTCTACCTGTGATCTCTTGGGTCTCTGATGTGCCTCCTCGGAGATGTCTGACTGTGGGACTGAGGTGCATTAGCACAAGGACTGGAGCTAAAAGAATGAGTGGATCACGTTTCTCTCTCCCCCCCTTTCTCTCTCTCCCTCTCCCCCCACTTCAGATAAAACCATAGCACCTTTTTGTAGTCCTGGTACTTCATTAGTTATGAATTCAAACAGTGTATTGATCTTTGATGGTGTGCCTCACCCCCATGGGATAGGCCCCTAATGGAAGCCGGGGAATCCAATTGCCTTAACTCTGAATTCATTGTGTATTCTGCATTTTTTTTCCTTTTTATTTGTGTGTGTGTGTTATATTTGCATGTGATACTGAAGAGTAGTGACCCCAGAGCCTTCATACTAAGCTATATCCCCAACCCTTTGTTTTAATTTTTTAGAGGCTTACTAAAGTTGCCCAGGAAGGACTCGAACTTGTGATCTGCCTGCCTCAGCCTCCCATGTGCTGGGGTAACAAGCGTGCACCACCCCAGCTTGAACTTCAGTTTCAGTAATCAGAGTCCAATCTCTTACTCTCAGATTTCTGTTACTCTCCCAAGAGTGCTTCTCTTTCCTGGGTTTAACACAGGATTTCTCAGCCTCAGCACTGCTGAGGCCAGACACCTCCTTGCTGTGGGGACTGTCTTGTACATTGCAGGGTGTTTAGCTGCACCTCTGAGCTCTGCTTGATAGGGGCTAACAGCATCCCTCTCCTCAGTGGCTACGAACAAAAGCGTGTCCTGATTGGTGACAAGTGACCCTTCCCCCACACTGAAAACTGTATGTGCTGTCTCTCCCTCTCTTCCTTTCCTTTCTCCTTCCTTCCCTTTCCTGCCTTCCCTCCTGTTCTGGCTCTAGGGAGAGAACCCAGGGTTGTATGAATGCTAGGCAAGTGCTCTGCGGTGGAGCCGTACCCCCATCCACGAGTAGAACTCACCCCTTTGTGTCCCTTACTTTTTCTTCTAGTCATGTCCCACAAGAGAACAGCGAGTGCAGACCCTAAGCAGCTGAGCCAGATCAGCTTCAGCCTTCCCAAGAAGGAAGGGCTCTCCTTTCTTGGGGGCCTTCGGTCCAAGAATGACACCCTTTCCCGCTCTAACGTCTGCATCAACGGGAACCATGTTTACGTGGAGCAGCCTGAGGCCCGGAGTGAGACCAAGGACAGCAGCCCTGCCTCTTCGCCGTCACCCCAGGGCTTCAGGAAGAAGCATTCCTTCTCCTCCACCGAAAACCTGGCCGTCAGGGCTTGGAAGGAGCCAGAGGGAGGTGGCCTGTCTTCTGACAGCTCCACCAAGGACTCTCTGAAGTCCATGTCCCTGCCGTCTTACCGACCCCTGGCCAGTGGCGACGCTAGGGAAGGCACCACGCCAGCGAACTTGGAGGCTGTGAAAGATACTAAGGACAGCAAGAAGCAGGAGGGAAAGAGGTCTTCCTTGCTTTTTCTGGTGACAGGAAAGAAGGATGTGGCAAAGGGCACTGAAGGTGAGCGCACCGCTGCCGTCCTAGGGAAGGAGAAGGAAGGTGTGATTTCAGAACCCCCACCACAGGAGAATGTCCTCATTAGCGGGTCTGAGAAAGACGCTGTGGCTGACATCTCCAGACGGGGGCATTCCTTGAATCCCTTTGAAGACGTGCAGATCTCAGAACCGGAAGCTGGGCCTGAGCCCAAGTCCGAGCCAAAGCCACCTGTTCCCTCTGTGAGGCCTCCCCAGACCAAAGCTGTCAAGCCTCGGTGAGTGCTGACCCTTGTCACATAAGCCCTTCCTCCCCTCGCTATGGCTTGTTTCATGATGGTGCCACATGTGCCAGAGGTGTGCTGGGCTAAGTTACCTGTTTTAGTCCCATCCTTGCCACCTGTTGGCCTGCCCTGCGGAAAGGGCAGTGATGTTGCCAGCCCCATTCCTCTGCCTGGCTTTGACCTCCTCAGCGAGCCAATCAGACCCCAGTAAAACGTGGTTTGTGGCAGAGTCTGAGCACTGAGTTGGGAATATGGCTGGGGTTGTGGCATGTACAGAACTGATTATTACATTCTTGTGCTCGTTTCCCTTTAAGGAAGACGCTATCTCTCTTCCTCTCAAGTTGGCATCTGCAGGCACAGGAGACCCACGTGTACACCCAGTTGCCTGTGGCACTTGTCTGTGTGTTTTCTCTGCCTGCTTATAAGTCCACCTGGGCCTGGAGGACCTGTGCTTTTTTGCATGACTCAGATTCACACTAACAATATTTCTGTTATCTGGGGGTGAGGGGTTTTTTTTTGAGATTCTACTTACTTTGATCATGTATATAAACACACACCGACACTCTGTTTCTGCAAAATCTGTGCCTGTTTGCCTTGCATTACGTCTTGTGCTACTTTGAACTTTCAGATGCTTTGTGCCTTGCAAATCGAGTATTAGGGCTACTTGTGTCGGTCACCAAAATGAACTGTTGGCTCTTGCTTTCTCTGGATCTCCCTGTTCCTCTTGCAACAGGCTTTTGGGTGGTAGGTGCGTTTGGTGATACAAGTGTCCCTTTTAGGGACTGGGGGTGTAGCTTAGGGGTAGAGTATATGCCTAAAAGGTGGAAGGCCCTGGGTTCAATCCCCAGCACCTCCCTTCCAAAGTGTCCCCTGTTTGGTTAAGGACTGGTATTCCTTTAGCTTTTTAAGATACTGTCCCAGATTTTAAAACGTTCTCCCCCTTGGGCGACTTTATTTTTTAATGTGTTTGTCTCTCCTGATGCATCTGCAACTGACCCGCAGATTTTATTTTGTCCTTTTTGCAGACTGGAAATGTCTTCAGAGGCTCAACCCAAAGGCAGGCTTCTGTCCTCCCCTGACTCTTCTCCCTTTTTTTCTGCTCTTGCTTACAATTCTGGCCAGGCACCTGCCCCTTCCGAATCAGGGGGTGGTTCAGAGTCCCAGTCCTCTGAAAGTACTTCTGTCTTTTCCTCTTTCCCGTCTCCCATAGTAGCTCCCATTTCCACATCTACGCCAATTAGACCCTGGCCCTCCTCAGGCCAGGACCAGGTCAGTTCTGAAGAGTTGGCTTTGCTCCTTCAAGCAGATTTGCAAAAGGAGAGTTTAACACCAGTCCCAAGCCCTGGTTCTTCTGCCCCAGGAGTGCTTTTCAAAGAGCCCCCAACCCCAGCACGGACAGGGACAGGAAGCCCTGTGAGGGAGAAGGCCAGTGAGGGAGGCTCGGGGAAGGATGCTAGTCTGACAGAGCCGGGAAACTCTCTCCTGCAGCAGCCTGAGGTGGGGCAGCAAGAAGAAGCACTTCTGGGGGCTCCCTCCCCAAAACAAGGCTGCACTCCCTCAGAAGAGACCCCGGAGGTACCATCTACGCTCTCACTGGGTGGTGGCAGAATTGCAGGCCCCACTGGGAAGCTGCCCACGGTGGGACTTGCAGACTTGCGGAGTCAGCCTGGGCCTTCTGTAGCAAGCAGAGTGGGGAGCGGCAGAACGTCCTCCACAATCAAAGAAGTAGCAGTGCCTCTCCCAGCAGGCGAACCAGCCTCTGCACAGGATGCCGAGATGGAGAAACAGGAAGAGGTGAGCCAGAATGGCAGCGAGGACCAAAAGAAAGGCAAGAAGCGCGTGTCATTTTCTGAGCAGCTCTTTACAAAAGAGGCGGAGAAACCCACCGGGCTGTGGGAAGAGGACAAAAATTACCCTCAGGAGCTGACTCTTGAAGGAGCCACTGCAGAAAGAGTATCTGCTTCAGAGCCTCCTGGCTGTCCACACACAGGAGACGCAGAGAGGGGACCTGTCACTGTGTCGACTCCCACAGAAGGTGGCTCCGTGCTCCCCCCTCCTGCGGAGAGTTCCTCAGAAGCCCTCGTGAGTAAAGTGAGCTTGGCGAAACACACCCAGCTCTTCAAAATCAAGGATGTTGATGCCCTCACAGCTCAGCACCAGAGCAAGGCCAGTGACCATGAAGGCTCACTGTCTGATCCCCTGAGTGGCCTTCCCTGTGCCTCAGAGGTGACATCTCCCATCATGGCTGATCTGAACTTGACCCTTCCGTCCATCCCTGAGGTGGCATCCGATGATGAAAGAGTAGATCAGATGGAGGAAGAGGGGAAGACAGCACACACTTTATCTTGGGGCTCATGGCCTCCCCGTCCTGAGCAGGCAGAGCCAGGTGGTGGGGCAGAGGGGGCAGCGTCTGTAGAGAATCCACATGACCTCACATCACAGGTCCCTTCAGCTCCTGCGCAGAAGGCAGCTGTAGAAATTGATAAACTGCATCCTGGCAAGAGCATGAGCAGTGATGAACAGCTTCCAATCCCTGGCAGTGTTGAGGAGAAGCCCAAGGCAGATGGGAGTCTGGGTCACATTCCCAGCCTGTCTCCTCACTCTTCTGTGCCCAGTCCCTCCCTTTCTGAGACCTTTCCTGCCGTGTACTCTTTCCCTGTCTCTCCACACACTGATGCCCACCACACCAGTAGAGCAGAATCTCCAAAAACACCAACAGCAGAGGGCTCCTTTGGGAAAGTTGAAAATTTTGGCAAGAGGAAGCCGCTTCTTCAGGCCTGGGTCACGCCCTCAGAGACACATCCAGTCTCAGCTCAGCCAGGCACTGGAACTGGGGCAGCCAAGCACAGGTGAGAGACGGGGGCGCGTGTCCTTGTGGATGGGAGCGATGTCCCTTCTTTGTATGTCCCCCTGCAGAAGTTACAGCTTTTGAACCACATGGAGGCCTGAGGTTAGAACCCACCTGTTGCCCTGCAGGGCTGCTGTCCCTCTTGGGGTGAGCACCGCCAGACCCCATTGTATTGGTAGCAGGAACACAGTTGTTGTCTTCAGAAATAGCTTAGGAGTTGGGCTGCAGTCACGTTTGGACTCCTCTAGTTATAGAAATGTAGTGTGAACAGTGCCTTAGTCTCAGGAACTGACTGAGATCAAGCAGTAGGATCAGGTGGTGCTACCACTTCATTTAAGTCCTGCTGGATAAGCATCTGGCCTGTTTCTTCTGAGCTCTTTCTTTACTGCTGAGGCACAAGTGGCTCTGCAGAGTTCCTTGGTGGAGTCCTCGGCTGTACTTACCTCCAGGAGTAACAGATTGTCTTTCTTTCTCATTCTTGTAGCGCTGGAGATCAAACCCACGGTCTCACACATACTAGGGGAGTGCTCTACCGCTGAGCTTTACCCCCAGCCCTTAGAGCCTGATAGTCTTTCACATTCTGCTGATATTCATGATAAGGCTGAGGGTCTCCTAGGATGTGCTCTGCTGCTTACAGAGGCTACCTGTTTCTGTCTGCTTTCAGTTCTGCAAGCACTTGTTTCCTTGCAGTGTGCGTTGGGCTGGAGACAGAGCATGTCACCTCCCCCGCTTGCCTTCTGCAGGCTGCCTTAGGTGAGAAAGGCTGTTTCTGAATTTTGTGTTACAGAAAGCCTTAAGGATCCTCTTCCCCTTCTTTTTAGACTTCAGCCTGTGAAACCAATGAACACAACGGCCACCAAGATTTCTAATTCCAGCTTGGGAACTGCCACCATCATCAGTGAGAACGTGACCAATGATCTCATGATAAAGGTATGTGTTCCAAGAAGCCAGCAGGGGAGCCAGGCTCCTACAGTCTCGTATCTAGAATCCTTATGGGTGCTCCTGTGACCCCAGCTACTTGAGAGGCTGAGGGAGAAGGATCACTTGAGCCCATGAATTTGAGACCAACCTGGGCAACGTAACCAAAACCCATCTTAAAAAAAAAAAGTTCAAAACACTTGCCTAGAAAGTGACGAGGCCTGAGTTCTGACACCAGCACAAAAGTCACCAGTGTATCCATCCTTGGGCACCGGGCGATGCCTGCAGTTACTTGATCCTGTATTTGCTGGCTCTGGAATCTTCCTATTGGATGAGTAATTACTTTTTTCTTTGTAGTTACTTAGATATTGTTGAAATTTTTTATGTCTCAAGGAACAATATTAACACTAGTACTTTTTAATTTTATGTTCAATTTTCATTTTGGTGGGCTGGGGATTGAACTCAAAACTCTGCCTGTGCTAGGCAAGAACTACATCTCTGAGCAATTATCTCAAGCCCGGGGCATTCTTCTTATGAGAAGAAAACTTCCCCATTCAAGTCAGACTGTGTTCTTTTTCTCATGTTTCATTTTTATCTCTAGGCAAGAATGTAAAATCCTTGAATTTTAATTATCACTGAGATGTATCTTGTTTTGTAACTTCATTTTAAATAATGTCAAACAAAACAGTTGCAACAGTAGTACAAAGGGCCCCTGTAAACCTTCCATCCGGATTCACCAGGTTTCAACATTTGACCAGATTGCTTTGTGGTCCTGGCGCTCGCCTGCCTTATCTCCCCTGCCTTCCCGTCGCCTACACAGGCACACGTGGCTTTTTTTTTTTGAAACATTTGAAAGGGAACTGTGTATATTGTGCACTGCCCCCCAAGTGCTTAATTCCTAAGAACAAGAACATTGATCAAAATCTGGATGTCGGGCTGGGAATATACCTTAGTGATAGAGTGCCTGTCTTGAAAACTTGAAGCTCATCGTTTCTTGGCCTTTTGACTAAAATCAAGTAAAATGTGAAGCACTGAGTTCAATCCCCAGCACAGTTAAAACACACACACACACACACACACACACACACACACACGAAAAAAAGACTAAACTTGTACATGCTGGGGAGGTGACAAATACCTGCTGTCCCAATATCAGGAGGCTGAGGAGGAAGATTGGAGTAAATTCAAGGCTAGTGAGCCGCATAGTGAATTCAAGGCCAGTCTGGACTATACCTGTCTCAAAAATAAAACAAAATCTAGAAATTTATCATTTTTATAAGATAGTATCTCGCTGTGTAGCCCAGGTTGGCCTTGAACTTGTGGCAATCCTCCTGCCTTAGCCTCCCAAGTAAGGGATTACAGACATGCTCCGCCATGACTGGTTTTATCATTTCTATAATAGTGTTTTCTCGTCTGCAGTACTTTGTCAGTGTCACCAGCTGTCTCCCTAGTGTCCTAGCTTAGTGGTTGTTGTTTTCCTACCCTAGGACCCAGTCAGGGATCACTCGCATTTGGTTGTCTTGTCTCTTTCTTCTATATTCTGGAATAATTCCATTTTTGTCTCTCAATACGTTTGGTTTTTTTAGTACCAGGGATTAAACGCAAGGGTGCTCTACCACTGACCTGCATCATTTTTTTTTCTTGTTTTTTTTTGAGACAAAGTCTTACTGAGTCTCTGACTTGCCTGGGCTAGGCTTGAATGTGTGATCCTCTTGTCTCAGCCTCGTGAATAGCAGGGATGACAGCCATGTATAACTATGCCTGGCTGATTTTCAGTTCTTTTTGGTACCGGGAATTGAACTCAGGACCTTACGCCTGCCAGGCAGGCACTGCACCACTAAGCTATATCCCTGGCTCTTAAAATTAAGTTTTCAGCTCTTAAAATAAAGTTTTGCTTGTGCCTCTGTCACTCTGAAGGCTTTTTTTCCTCCAGTGCCGCAGGTGGATCTTAGGGCCTGTACATGGTAGGCCAGGGCTCTGCCTTGCGCCACATCTTGCAGGTGTTTCAAAAGTATTGGCCACACTAATTGTGACTCCCGCTGCTTCATTGCACTGGGAGCCAGGGCAGAGATCTGCTTAAGACTGGAGGCTGCATCCCAAGTAGAAGCAGCTGACTACTCATAACTAAATGTTGTTAAACACGTCACAGGTAGTGCCCTTGCCCCCTCTTCCCCTCTAGAACACGCTAGCAGGGTAGGTGATACGCATTGTTTCAAAGATGATCAGCCATCCCTGTAACTGTGGACCTACTACAGCATTGTCTAAAAATGTGCACTTCCTGTTAATCCATGGGTGTGGCTTGCTGTCTTCTGTATAATGGTTATAAGTATTAGCAGTGGGTCTGTTTGCCTGGAGTTAACAAAATTTACCAAAAAACTCAGCAGAAGGGCAGCATAAACGTTACAGAAATGAAAACTAGAGTCCTCTAGAAGCCGCCTGTCCCTCAGCCTTTTCCAGTGGAATGCTTCGTGGCTCTCCTGGGTTTTCTTTTGTATTTCTTTGGCAAAAACAAACACCTTGTTTTGGAGAGGTTACCAAGACCCTTGACTCCCATTTTATTTACTCTTTGAAGTACATTTAATCAGGGCCTTATCTCCTTGGACTGATTAAGAGAATAACTTGCTTCAAAACAAAGGCACCCGTGTTCTGTCACGATTAGTAAACCTGCTGCTGTCCCTCTTGGTCCTGGATCCTCCCTAGTAAATATTATGAGAAAATGTGGAAAGTTCCCAGAGACTCTGCCTTTGACCTGCTGTATAATAAATGGTTTTGTACAATGCATAAAATAGTATTTATAAAAGTAAGCACTCTTTGGCATGTTGTAAAATAAGAGGTTAGGGAAAGCGACTGCATAGCTGAAGTTATGACAAGTTAGCCTGATAGTCACTACAGTGAATTTTTCCCCCTTGGCTATTGTTTCAGGGCCTTGGTTCTTTATGGATGATTTATAAGTAGGAGTGCATTATTTGCTCAGCTGGCTTTAACACTTACATTTTAAAATAGTAAAGCCAGTCAGAATAAAAAATCTCGTTACATGGAAAAATTAAACCCATATTTTAAATGTACATTATTATTGCAACTATGTAAAAAGAAAACTCCAGTGTAAAAGTCCTGGTCAGCCAGCTGTGGTGACACACACCTGTAGTCCCAGCAGCAGGGAGGCTGAGACAGAAGGATCACTGCAAATTCAAGACCAAACTAGGCTACATAGTTCAAGGCTGGCCTGAACTACACAGTGAGACCCTGTCTTGAATAAACCAAAAAAGAAAAAAAAAAAAGCTGAGCATGGTGACACACACCTGTTATTCCCTGCAGTCGGGAGGCCAAGGCAGGAAGATTGCCCTGAGTTCAAGGCCAGCATGGGCTACATAGTGAGTTCAAACCTAGCCTGAACTACATAGCAAGACCTTGTCTCAAAACAAACAGAAAATCCTGGTAGGAAACCTGTGCCACTGGACACTGTTCTTTCTTCCATGCATCAGTGTTTTCTCTGTGCCACTTCCTTTGTATGTCCTTGGATTACTTTCTGTAAGGTTGGATCATCGTATCTTTTGGAGGGGAGTGGGGAGTACTGGGAGTCGAACTCAGGGCCTCACACTGTGCCGCTGAGCTGTATCCCTGGCCCTTTTTTTTCATTTTTTAATCAGACTGCTCAGATCTAATGATTTCACAGTCCCTAACCCTTTGCTTCCAGCATGCAAGCTGACTGTCTGCTTGACAGTTGGCATGGAACACCTAAAGTATGAGTGCCTCTTCGATTCTAGGTACTTATCGTGAGGAAATACTTGGAGATACAGCCAAGTTTTTGGGCTTACGCATTTCTGTTTTGGGTTTTTTGGGGGTACTGGGGATTGAACCCAGGGGCTTGGCGCTGAACTACAACTCCAGCCGTTTTATTATTTTTTTGAAAAGTTTTGAGACAGAGTCATGCTAGCAGCTAGGTTGCCCAGGCTGGGCTGTAGCTTGCAGTCTTCCTGCCTCAGCTTCCCAGAGTGCTGGGATTGTAGACGTGTGTTAACGTGCCTGACTGGGGTCATACCTTTTAGTAAAGATGTTATATATAATTGTAAAAATTAAAAACCTAAATATCAATAGATGGTTAAAATATAATAGAATTTCAAGTATCTATTTCAGTAAATTTTCACTAAAACTAATGATGGGAAAATGCTCACAAAATAGTAAAATCTATAAACGTATATTCTGTATGATTCTAACAGTGTAAAACATACAGTAAAAAAACCTAGGGGCTGGGGATATACCTCAGTGGTAGAGCATTTGCCTGGTGTGCATGAGGCCCTAGTGGGCTCTATCTCCCAGTACTAAGAGGAGAAAGAACCCCACACACAGGAAAAATAAGAGACCTCCAAATGTTATGTGGTGGGATTATGGGTAATGATTCTTCCCTACTCTGTATTTGAGCTTTTCCATAGTGAGAAAATGTTTCTTTTACAATTTAAAAATATTTCTGGGGTTATTTACTCATTTATTTATATTCATGTTTTGGTACTGGGCTTGAACCCAGGGACTCATGCATATTAGACCAGTGTCTCACCACTGAGCCACCACCCCAGCCCTGGAAAAATGAACTTTAGTTACTGTCAGGGTCTGGCTCAGAGGCCCCTTCATCTTTGAGGCTCACTGTGATCACCTGTGTTGCCCATCGCAGCCCGGGCACTCCACCCGCCTGGGCTCTGAGCCCAGGGCCTCCTGTGACACCTGCGGAGCCCCTGCATGTGTGGACACGGCACCTGCACGACGGTGCCGGGCATCAATTCCCTCTTCTCTATTCCTCCCAAGACCCCTCGATATGTTTTTTTTGCAGTGCTTGGGCTTTAGCTGAGGTCTCACACACGCTCAGCATGAACCCCACCGTGGAGCTGCACCTCGAGCTGCTAATAAACACCCTTGAATAAATAAAACCCTTACATGGTAGAGGTATAATCTAAACACTCTGAAGGACATAATCTTGGCCCTTATTCACAAAGACCTGCAACTCTTTTTTTTTTTTGGTACTGGGAATCTCCTTCAGGACCTTGTGCTTGCCAGGCAGGCCCTGCATCCAAGCTGAGCTATGTCCCCAGCCACCTCGCCTCTTGTTGTGGTACAATACACGGAATGTTTCCTATCTTTAATGTGTGGTTTAATAGTGCGGTGTACATTCACGTTGTATAATCAGTGTCCAGATTCTTCCATATGTGTAGCTTTTGAGTTGAATCTCATTTTGGAAGTCACAGGGCACCTGGATTAGGAGTGTGACTCAGTGGCAAAGTGCTTGCCTAACATGTGCAAGGCCCTGAGTCCAGTTCCTGGCAGTGGAACACAGAGTGAGGTCTAAAGGACCTCACCCCAGTGAAAGTATGCCTTCAACAAGTTAAAAAAAAAAGGGAGAGGCAGTTTTTGGAGAAATAGTTCACCATCTTAGCTATGTATGCACATTCTGAGTTGGGTAAAAACCCACTCTGTATGTGAAGGTGCCAGCGTGTGCTTCGGAGACAGTATTGTGATCATCAAGCTTCTGTCCACAGCCAGCATGGGAGGGGGATTCTTCTTCCACAGAGTTCTGGCTCCTGGGCAGGAGCATTGCTTCCCTGTTGGGCTGAGGCTTCTGTCCTGATGTTGAACAATGAGTGTTGATTTTTGCTCTTGATTTATCTGCTTCTTGGAACATGTAGTCTCTTAGCATTGTGTAGTCAGCAAAACTGTTGAACCTTCACGACAATAAAACTTAGTGCCTCAGAGTTCTGTGAGTGGAATCATCTTGCGGTTTCTCTTAGATCTTGTCCCATTAAACTTGCAAATCTCCTGAGCCTCAGATTACCAGAGAAATCACTTTCTTCCTTCCTAGAGACTTGGTACAGCGTGTTACTGCGTATTTAATCTTTATCTTGTGTTTCCTCGTTGGGTGCAGGCCTCTTCAGCATGCAGTTGGATTCTTGTTGTACCAAATTGTAAATGCTGGTTAAAGGCAACAGTTCCGGGCACCACCCTTGCAGGGGTGGGGGGTGCTCGGCTCTGGGAAGGTCGCTGTTGCACTAGATGGCTACCAGTTAGGGCTGTGGCCTAATGGCACTTGGCTTTGATTGTGCGTAGTCTGTGAGTATAAAATGACTTCAGTGAGATCCCTGAGTGGCCACTGTGTTAGCTTAATCACCAGAGAATATGCAGTGTGATCAAAATGCACAGTGAATATTTAAATTTTAAAAAATTATTATGTTAAAGACACATTGCCATTAATCCCCTCAAAAATCTCCCCCTTGCTTAATCCATCGGTTTTGTCATTTTTTGAAACAGTTCTAGAAGTCCTCTTTTGGGAGTGTATGATCAAAAATATAGTGAATACCACTTCTGAGTGTCATCCACCTGAAAGGCAGGCTTGTGAGAAACATTACAGTGTGCTCCCATCCGCCTTGTTCACTATATCTGGTACTGTGTGATTTCTGAGTCTTTCCTAAAGTCAGAATGACCATGAAAAGTAGACAGTTTGAGTTGAGTGAGGACATGGAAGCAGCTGTAACAACACAACTGAAGACACTAATGAAAGGTCTCCCAGCGGCAAGTAGGACGGGGTAAGAGCCACGTGAGGGAGGCGGTATTTTGAGGGAGATCTTATTGTTTTACTCTAGTAAGTTTTTTAAAAATTAAGCTTTCACTGTGGTTTTGATCATACCACATAGTTTAGGTAGCAGAAGACTGGCAGGAACAGTGCTCTGTTGGTAGGAAAGTGCTGTCCAGCTCTTTTCTGGTTTAGGGCTTATCTCCATCTCAGTAGTGACACCAGTTGTATAAGCTCCTAGTTTGCATAGAGGAGCCTGTGCACACTACGGGTGTGCTGACTTGATTAGATTTTTCCTTTTTTTTTTGTTTGTCTTGCTGGAGGTTGAACTCTGGGCCTCATACACACTGCACTGGGTTACACCCCAACTCAGGTTGCATTTTCTGAAACCCTAAAGCCAGAGTTGAGTGCAGAGGTCTTCAACCTATCAACCACATATGGATTTTCCTCCCTCCCCCCCTCCCTCCCTCTGTAGTACTGTGAATTAAACCCAGAGCTTCACATGTGCTAGGCAAGTGCTCCACCGCTGAGCTTCATGCCCAGCCCTGGCTTTGCATTTCTGCAGGACCTTACGTATGTGAACTCTTTACCCACAGTGAATGCATCATTATGCACTGAACACGTGCTACTAATAAAAAACTGGAAAAAGCAGCTGAATTGTAAACCAAAGGGAGCGACTCTAAAGCAAAAAAGAAATAATGGAGACTAAGCCGCGAAGGTCACACGTGGCCTGCAAAGCTTGGCACGCGTACTGGGGCTGTTCACAGGGACTGCACCAGTCAGTAACCTATTCTCACTCTGCCCTGAAAGTGGGTGTTTAAGAGACTTAGATCACTAATATTTCCCTCTTCTGTGTTCTTTTCAGATATTTCACTTCCATGCTGATTTTTTTATAACCTTTCCCCCCCCCGCCCACAGAAATACAGCCCCTCAGACCCTGCCTTTGCCTATGCCCAGCTGACTCATGAAGAGCTGATCCAGCTGGTCCTCAAACAGAAGGAAACCATCAGCAAGAAGGAGTTTCAGGTTCGTGAGCTGGAGGACTACATTGACAACCTGCTTGTCAGGGTCATGGAAGAGACCCCCAACATCCTCCGTGTGCCAGCTCAGGTTGGCAAAAAAGCAGGCAAGATGTGAAGAAAACACTGGGCTGGCTGTGGGACTGTTTCCACCTGCTCTTGAGGTCAAGGACTTGTACCTGACATCCAGCCAATGGGCTCCTAATCACCATCTCTCCTGCATCTTATCTGTCAGGAGTTAATTCTACCAGTCGAAGCGAGGTTAATTATTACAATGAATCTTCTATTACACATTCCTAGGGTTTTATTTTTAAATGCCACTGTGCCTTTAACTAGGTTGTAAATATTTTATGCCCTCCGGCAACATGGTCATAAGATCTGCTCCTGAGCCAGAGATTCAGATGGCACCGGATATACCAATGTATCTGAACTCGAGGGCTGTCTTTCTTTGGTATGGAACTTTTCAAGCAGGTATCCTTCAGTCATTACAGTATAGGGTAATGGACCGTGTGGGTGGTGCTGTGGTACACAAACTTCTCTGGCCTTTGAGTGGCTCAGGCATTTTGACTGCTGCATTTGCTGAATTTTTATACCATCTAAACTTACCAGGCTTTTCAGACCTGGTTCTTTTGTCTTTATTTTTTGACTAGCGCAGAGTCATTTAGAGAAAGCCTCTGAGTGTGCCTCTTAGAGTCTAAACACAATTGGTCTTCTTATCAGCATTCAAATATGCTCTCTCTAGACCTGCAGAGCCAGTCTCCCGAAGGTGCACAAAGTAGACTGGGTTAGAGAGTCACCTCACTCAGTGAGGGAAGCTTGTCAGAGTCCCCCTTTTGTGACAGCAGGGTCCCTGCTGGCTAGACCAGCCTCATCAGTGCCTTGATAAGGGCCCAAGTGATCCAAGCTCTCACAGTGCCGGGAGGCCCAAGACCGCTGCAGTCGGACGTCTTTGGCCTTTTCCACTTGTGCCTCACCTTGGCATTCTAGAGGGGGTGAAGCCCCAACTCCCGGAGACGGAGAAAGCTGGGCTGAGGGTGCAGCATGTGTGAAGCCCAAGGTTCCATCCCCAGCACTGCAAAACAAAACTAAATGTACCCAAAAAACCCCCCAAAACCAAAAAAACTCCTTTAATTTTGTAGGCTAGGGAGAACCACAGACTTGGATCCTGAGGGCCCTCATGTAACTTGTCCTCCAAATATTGCCTGTCACTGCCCCAGAGAAAATGTAGGTTGTTTCTGGGGTGCTGGAGAACGTATGGTGAAGGCGTCAGTGTAGTTAATAAAATTTAGGATCCATTAGACAACAGAAATGCCTCAGCTTTTCAATGGCTGCTTCATGAACAAACTCAAGCATCTCCCCCCTTAGAAAATGAGGAAAGGCCGGGCTGGGGTTGTGTCTGGCCCCACAGCAGAGCAGCCCCTACCTGCGGGAGGCTTGTGCCACAACGCCGAGAAATTGTGATGATGTAGAAGATGGTACTTACTTTTGGATGGCTGTCACTTAAAAACTAGGCGATAGGCTGAGGTACCTGCCTCCTTCTTAATTAACTAGCAGCCCCGCTTCATTTTCCAGGGAATTTCTCTGTCAGTCATCTTGCACTGTTGCTCATTTTTCCCTTGGTTGTCATAGAAGCTCATCACATCATCTCGGCCTCTCTCTGAGGAGATGAGGGATCACAGGCCAATCGTGTGGCTGGGGGTTGAGATGGTGGCAGTTACTAATCGCAAACCTCTTCTCTGTGTGTCCTTGTTATACTGAAGGTAAAAATGAAATAGTGGGCAGCAGAATCCTTTTCAGGACTGAGCTTGCCACAGCCTTATCTGTACTGGAGCACTTTAATCTGAAAGGCGATACTATAACTTACCTGCTTAGCTTTTAAGGGTGCACAGCTATTGGATTGAATTTTCTCCTGAAGTAATGGGGACCGCTATAAACTTGTCAGATGACTGGCATTTTTGTAGTGCTGTAAGACTTATTGACATGCCTCTAAAGAAAGCTGTGTATCCTCTTGAACTCTGAAATGGACATACACATATTTGTTCAGAATCCTATTTTTTACTTGATAGAAGTGTATTTGTACTGTGATAACCCAAGTGTGGGCTGGGGCAGGTGTGCCGTGAGCGCCTTCTCTTCCTTAGAAGAGCTGGTGTTGGCTGGGGATATAGCTCAGTGGAATAAGTGCTTGCCTAGCAAGCGCAGGGTCCTGAGTTCGATCCCCAGTACCGCAGAAGAGCTGGTGTGGGGCTTCAGAGCGCTGTTGACAAGGCTTTGGGAGCCTGCTGCTGGCAGGGGCTTGGATGTGGAACTCTGGGCATTGGAGAGGGATGCCGAGGGGAAGAGTGACTTCCGCTGCTCTAAAATGTGCCTTGGGAACTAGAGAATGAAGGACAGTTTACTTCAGGTATGTCTGCTTCTGCCTCTACTGGAAAAAAATCAGCTTTTAGCATTTCTGTACCTTGCAAAGTAGATCATCTGGAGGTCATTCAGTTGGGGGCTGTCCTTGAAGACTGCGTTTGGGGGTGGGGGGTGGACTTGTCTGAGCCTTAGCCTGCTGTGAGCCTGAGCAGAGGGTGGTAAGGCAGAACTTCAGAGCTCCTGTGGCTGGACACTTGCCTGCGGATGTCACCCACCCACAGCTGGCCCTGCCGCAGATGTGAACCCAGCTGACGGGCCAGCGGGGCTCTGGGAGCAGCTCTTCGCTTGGCCTCGCTTGCTTGCCTGCAGAGAGCAGTCAGGACTTTGGAGAACCATCAGGGTAAATACCAGTGAGCTTCAGCTGGAGGTCAGATTCATGAAAAGTGTTGGTCTTCAGTCCGATTGTTTCCAATCATCTCATCCCTTGGGTTTTGCCAGATGTCCCTCCCTCCCGTTTATACTCTGTTAACTGCATTTTGAGGTAGCAGAAGTGAGGAGCAAGCAGTTCTCCCCTTTGCCGTGCTCAAAGGCTGTAGACCTTGACATGGGCTGTGTGCATGCGCCCACATGAACATGACAGCCGTGTACTTTCCAGTTGTGCTACCTCGGGGAATTCAACAGCCCTGACAACACACACTGTACTGAAGGCCAGAGGCCTGTCATTGTTAAATTATTTGAGGTCTTCCTCCCTGAGTCCTTCCCCCAGTTGACATTTTTTCTTTTCTTTTTTGAGCTGTGGGTCAAATGCAGGGCCTCTTCTTCCGTGCTACACCTACCCCTCTGCCCTAGTCTTCTTCCTTTTTTAAGAAGTACTAAGTATCCCTCAAAGCTGAAAAATGAATTGCCTTCGATGGGGAACTTAACATCTTGGTATCCACACTAACCTCAGCTCTGGATTCTCCACATCTACTATGTGACTTGCCAAATTGGCTTTTCCCTCCCTGCGATGATTATTATTTTCTGCTTTGTGACTTGGGGAACTTTGAATTTCTTTGGTTTTGTTTTTAAGAAGTAACTACCTAACATTTTCTATAACACTAAATAAAATGGTACTACCTTCCAAAGGTGTGTGGATGTGGAATGTTTCTGTCTCCGCCCCCTGGAAAGCCTGTCTTGGGATGGTATATGTGACCAGTTTCTCACCCCACAAGGCTCTTACTGCTCCTGCTGCCACCTGCTGCAGAGGCCCTTTCCCCCTCAGAGGACAGGACATCTTCATCCCTTTCCTGTGTCATGGGCCTCATCGCATCCTGAGGGGCTGTGGCACTCATTAGACAGCATACGAGCTGTAAGCCTCCCCTTCTCCTTTGCAGCTAGTGCCATTGGCTGAGCCTTCGGATACAGATGCCTTCCTGATTTCCTGCCTGTTGCACACAGGCTTCCCAGAGAACGTAGTCTGCACTTTGGGGCACAGGTTGAGTTGATACTGAGATCAGAAGTAGGTCCTGGGTCCATAACCCAAGTTACGAGGGCAGGACAAGGAGTCTTCTGTGTTCCTCTCTCCAAAAGATCAAGCCTGTCTGGGGAGGGGAGCATCCCTGGCAGCGCAAGTGTGCTGTGTGACTCACTGACCTCACTGCAAAACTCTGGCCTCTGGAAGTGGAGCAGAGGCTGTTCCTCTTACAGAAGTCACCTCATGGAGCACTCCTGGACTTAGTAGAGGATCTGGTTCACCTGGCTGGATGTTGACTGTGGAACCACCAAGTCAAAGGGTCCAGAAACAGCTCTTCTGTCTCTTCTGAAGGTGGAACCCAGGGCTTCATGCATGATAGGCAAGTGCTATACCACTGAGCTATATCCCCACCCCAAAACAGCTTCTGTTAACACTTAAAGCCCTCTAGGTTTATTTGATAAAAAGGCTTCTAGAAGGATTCCCAAGGAAGGAAAGTTAATTTCCACAAATGACTTCAGCTCTCTGAAATTGATTCTCTTGCTTGCAGAGTTCTCTCAGCCTGGTTCCTGCTGCTGCCACCAGCCCAGCCCAGCCCTTAGGGGCAGCCTATTGTAGTTTCAGACCCCAGTACAAGGAGGGACTCACATCACTCTTTTGAGTCCCCATAGCCCAGCTGGTAATAACAGAAAGCTTTTGAAAGAAGATCAAGAAAATAAGAGAAATTATTATAGGGTATCTGAACAATGTAAAAAGGGGAAACTCAAAGCCAGTATTTTGAGCTGAAGGCAGTCAAGCCCCTTAGGGTCCAGTGGGTCAGCAAGCACCAGTCCATCCTGGCGAGGTGGCCTCAACTTCTTTTTAGCTGATCTGAAGGCCCCTTATGGTCCATTCTGGAAAAGCAGTAGACACTGTTCCTCCCTCAGCCATGCTCCTGTTCACTTGCTTGGTCTGTAGAATTTTCTAAGTAAAAGAGCACGTTTGTCCTTCAACAAGAAAATGAAAAATTGTAATCTCCCTGCTATCAAGAATTAACCACTATTACTTTGACTTGTCCTAGGACTTTTTCCCTCTCAAACACATAGATGGACTGTAAAAGGAAACATTACTGTCTGGATCTGAAAGTCTGAAATGCTCCCCAAAGGCCCATATGGGGGCGGGGGGGGGGGGCTTAGTGGGAAATGAAGTCACTGAGGTGTAACCTTGCAGCGGGTATTGGCTTCCTGGCCACCATGAGAGGAGCAGCTCTGCTCTGCCGTACACTGCAGCCATGACATGCTGCCTTTGTACAGGCCACGGACAACAGAACCATCACCCATGGACTGAGACCTCTGGAACCATGAACCAAAATACCTTTCTTTTGAAGTTTGGTCATCCCGCATACTTTTGAGTGATAGAATGCTAATCACAGTACATCATGTTTTGAACTTAACTCCATGTTGATAAATCGTCTGCAACCATTACCATTGACAGTGACTGTATCCCAACTGACAACCCCTTACCATGCAAAGAGCTGAAGTAGTGGCAAAGATGCACAAAGGTCCTTCTGGCTTCAGTCATAATGGCAGCCCCCTCTGGGCCAGAGTGAGGACTTACCGGTGAGGGCAGTCTGCCCTCCCCTACCCACAGACAGTGGTTGTGTACAGGGGCTTGTTCCTATCATCCACCGAGGCAAAGGCTCTGCAGCACAGTCTGCCCTAGCCCTCAAACCTACTACCTAAGGAAACTGATCCCGTGCCCAGCACTTCTGAGTTGTGTTTTCAGCCCCATTCTTTCCTGCTAGGGCAGCACAAACTCTGGCTCAGAACTGGCTCTCTGTCAGTGGGATCCTTGTGTCTGAAGGCCAAATACCTCCTGAGGGTGAGTATCCTCTTAGCCTTTCAACTTTCCGTTTATTTCACACAGGAACCTGTGCCCTGAGCCCTGGAAAGAATTCTCTTGGTGCCATAGATGTAGCTCTTACAGAGTTGAGGAAAGGCTGCTTCTATCCCTACAAATGAAACGCTCACTTCAGGCTGAGCCTGACTGTAAAAGGAAAGCCAGTGTCTTGAGATCCTAGGGCTCCCTAGGCATGATATGCTACTGACTCTTACCAGCTTAGCGAAATGTCTTCATTACATAGACAAGGAAACCAAGACTCAGACAGGCCTGAGAACTTTAGTTTGCTTAAAGTGACACTTGAATAGTTAATAAGGGTTTAGCCAGCACCTCTAGTCCCGGCCACTTGGAAGCTGAGGCAGGAAGATCACTTGAACTTTGAGGAGTTCAAGGCTAGTCTAGGCAATATAATGAGACCCCCATCTCTTAAAAAAGAACAAAGGAACTCCAGATGTGGTGGTATGTGCCCATAATCCTAGCTACGCAGGAGGCTGAGGCAGAATTGCAAATCTGAGGCCAGTCTGGGCAATTTAGAGAGACTCTCAAAATGAAAAGGGCCAGGGTCATAGGACAGTGCCCTAGGTTTGATCCCCAGTCCTGCAAAAAGGAAAGCCAGGGGTGTGCCTCAGCAGCATAGCCCTTGCCTAGCATGCATGAGGCCCTAGAGTCAGTCCCCAGCACCACACACACACACACACACACACACACACACACACACACACACACACGAGGGGGAAAGGGGGGAGGAGGAAGACGAAAGAAAGAAACGAAATGGATCTCTTAATCTGTTTGCCCTTGAGGTCTAGGGCAGTGGTAGCAAACCTGACACATGTGCCACAGTGGGCTGTTTGCGTCACTGAAAGTTTTAAAAGGTTCACCATCACTGGTCTAGATAGTGGTCAGCAAACCATGACCTGTTTCCTGTTTTTGCACAGCTTTCAACCAAGTGATTTTTACATTTATTTAATGATTGAAAGCAATTAATACACAATTATTTCACCACACCTGAGAATTATATGAAACTCAAACCCTGCTGACCTCTATACCGAGCCTTACTGGTACTCGGCTGGGTTCATTGTGTCACTGCTTGCAGCAGTTTTCACATTGCAAGCACAGAGTAGCAGACACACCCTTGTGTCCTGGTGATACAGGAAATGATATCAGGACCTCCCAATATGAGATGAGAGAAATATTATAGCCCCAAACCTGTTAGATGTCTGGTATTCTGAATTCATGTTCTCTAAAATCAAAGAATGAATTCTATGAACAACAGAGGTCAAGAGTAAGAAATATTAATTGAGAGAAAGCTCCTGCCTGAGAGGGACAGAAGGGGATACCCAGAAGGTGGGTTGTCCCCACCCCACTTCTCAGGGGAAGTTTTATGGAGCTCAACCAGGGAGTACAACATGGGTTACAGCTGTGATCAACCAATAAGATTAGCCACTTAGGTAATACTGATCCAATGGAGAATCAAGTCTTGTAGCAAGTGGCACGGAAAGAGCAAAGAACTTCTCAGGGAGATGATGGATCTGGGAATCTTGGTGGCTCACTGTGGTGACTGATGCCTACCTAGATTTCATTAGACCAGGTGTTATCATTTATCTTTCGGGGAGTATGTAGGTCTGGCCCTTTTGTTCTCTTCAGACCTGGCCACCAGCCCAACTGATGCCTCTCGGGCCACAGCTGTATGTATTTTCACCTTTTGTCCTGACTTTCAAGAGCCCAGCCCTAGCTGACTGTCTGTTATGGTCCTACCTAACTTAGCTGTCTATGATACTGGAAACTCAAAGTGTGTGCTACTAGCTTTGTACAGAAGGCCAGCCCTTATTCCAGAACCACATCAGGGGCCAAGAAGGTAATGTCCTGTGATTTACCTGGAATCATAGATGGGGATGTTTGGAACAGGGAGGGAAAATGGAGTCCGTGTGACTCAGTTCCCTCACAGGACTTCCTATAAGTCAGACAAACCCCAGCCTCCCTGAAAAGAGACGTTCCCAGTAAAGGAGCAGCGTTCCTGCTGTGAGCCTGCTCACTGAAGGTGAAGGGCTCCATGACCACTAGTTATGAGTCGTCTGGTGCCTTGGTTTTTATGAATTCAAGAAACTGAATTTTTTTTTTAAGGCAGGATCTTGCTCTGTAGTCTATGTATCCCAGGTTGGCTTCAAACTTGAGGCAATCCTCTTGCCTCAGCCTCCCAGTGCTGGGATTGCAGGCCTACACCACCACACCTAGCGAAAACAACATGTTAATCCTCAAACCAGGAGAGTGGGGTGTGTGTGTGTGTGTGTGTGTGTGTGTGTGTGTGTGTACAGAAAGCAACAGAATCAACAGTGCAGAAGGGAATGCTGGGCAGGTGAGGAAAGGTCCCAGGACTTAGGAGGAAGTCCTGGCCACACTCTGTCCTGTGGTGAGAAATGAGCAGAGCATCTGGTAGAGTTGAAGTGGTGAAAGGCAATCTGGGCAGGAAGGTTCCCACCCTGAGGGTAGCTGCAGGCTTAGCATGAAAATGAGAGTATACTGGAGGCTCAAAATGACACTGGGGTAGAGTCACAAAGTGTCAGTCAAGCAAGCTGGGGCCAAGGGGGAATCTGCCTTTGGGGAATGCAGTCTGCCTGGTGCTTTGGATAGCCCCACCCAGGACAGGTATTCACAGCTCTTTTCAGAGTGCCAGCCCTCCCAGTGTCGGCCCACTCAGAAAGGCCCAAGGGAGATTTTTTCAGGTGAGGTCCCAAGGTTAAAGGACGCATGTGTGCAAGACATCAGCAACAACAGCAGGCAGCATGGAGTAAATCAGAGTCGGCAAGAGCACGAGAGAGCCACCCAAGTCTTTATTGTATAATTCTTATACAGGTTGTTATCTCATGTTTACATTCTTACATAGTGCTGTAACCAACACATGTGTGTTTACCTGTGCTACATCATGGTGACATTACTGTATCCCATTGCACACCTGCACTAGACAAGCAGGGTCATGTCCTCAGGTGTCCTTAGACACCCCTGAGCTTTGAAGCAGTCTGAGTAGTTCCCCACATCCCACTCCCTCAAAGGTCAGGGGTATATAAATGTAACATTCTATATGTAACAGGGCACAAGTACCTGTAGTTATCAAATCAAGAACCTGTGTTCTTGCAAAACTACTTTTTTCATTTGAACAGTTTCATCTATAAACAACATCAAAGCCTGGCGCATAACATTGAAAGCCTGGGTCATATGTTGAGCAAGGGCTTTGACCTGGAGCACTACGTTTATGGTTCTTGTCCCTCATCAGATGCTATTTCTAGCAGCATCAGAAGTCAAATTTTCTGGTCAGCTGCCATTCCTAGCAATCAACCATCACAGTGCCTGGTCAAGGTATCTACTAAGTCATTTCCCAGGAAGAGGAGGGGCTTATGTCCCAAACTGGGATATCCTACATGCTCAGCTTTTTGGCCACACTTCCATACATCTCACCATAGGTTGGCACCCCACAAGGGACAGTGTCCTATCTGTCACTCCTGAGCTGCCCAAGCCAACAGTCTGAACATCAGCCTCACAAATATGGCCCAGACGTCTGTCTAAACAGGTAGGGGGACCTTTTTCATGCAACATAAGCAGTCACACTGTCTGCTACTCTGCCTATTGGCTTTACCTGCCTGCTCCAGTTTCAAAACAGAGTGCTTCTAAACTGGGCTGGCCAGCAGCTGCTGTCCATTGTGGGGTTAGGTCATGGCTAGGCCCATCAGTACATCCAGTGTCAACCGGAGGTCCCTTTTTCCCTTCTGCACAGGCACTAGGAGTCAAGTCCTGTAGTTAATCCTTCCAGATAGATTCCTGGGCTGTATACATCATGGGTCCCAAAAACCATTGCCAGTTCAGCTACCAACAGGCTAGCCAAGAAAGAGGCCACTGTCGAAGGTATGTGCCTCAGTGTGTGAGAGTAGGGGCCTGTGCCACTCCATTCCTGGGATGGGCTATGTCCATTCCCAGCCCTGTTATCTGTCCTATGATTCCTCACAGGTATACAGAGCAGCATACAGCGCTGCTGTTTCTCAATCAGAGGATACCAGCCCTTGGCTCCCTTCCACAATTGTGACCAAAACTCAACAGAGAGCTTCTGCCTCCCTGTTTTGCCATAGGCCCCAGCAAATCCATCATCATCCACGCTGATGGGAAAAATGGCAGGTTGGGGTCATTGACTTATAGGGCTTGTGCCTGTGCAGCAGCCTTCTTTGAGTCCTGGAAAGCAGCTTCTGGGGTTTGTGCAACCCCATGTTGTGTCCCTTTTGGTCATCAGCTATATATATAATTTGCAGCAGGGTAGCTGGGTGTAGTACATCCACCAAAACCCCAGCAAGCCCATATATGCCTATACTTGGCATACTGTCATGGGTCTGGTCTTACTTGATCACGTAACACCCAAGAATTTGACAGACAAGCCAGTTCCCTGGACCTTGTCCTTGTCTATGGCCCACCCCCATGCCCACAGTTTCCTTCAGACTGTGCATGATGGCTTTCAAATCTGCAAGACAATCAGGTTAACATAATATCATCAACACAAAACAGTGACACAGAGTGTGGCTTGGCGCAGGTGGACAGGTCCTGGGCCACGAGGCCATGACACAAAGTTGAGCTATGCAAATAGCTTTGTGGCAGCATGTGGAAGGTCCACTGCCTGCCCTCCTGGGTGAAGGAAATAGGTTCTGGCTGCCAGCATCAGCGTGAGTCTTCACAGTCCTTCGCCACGGCCCCTCTAGCTTCCACATGGGCTGTACTGAAAGGTCCTGAGCAGAGCGTATCACCCCTGCTTTTTCCAGTTTCAAGACAGTCTGTCCCATCTCGTGGCCTCTAGGTAGGTGGTACTGCTTCACACACACATCCCATGTGGCCTGTGGGAGAGTCAGCTGTGCATGGTGTGGATGGCCTCAGACTATGGTGTTTATCGAGAGAATTCACAACCAGAATTCTCTCTGTATGGTGTCAGCCGAGCACCAGTCATGTCCATCCCCAGTATGTATTGAGCAACTGGGAAACATAAACATTATACAGGCGTGGGGGCACGTACCTGATACCCAAAGTCTGGGCCTTCTGGACCTTGGTGTGGTGACCTCCATACCCTTCTGTGCATGCAGTAGGTCCTGTAAAATGGTCTGGGTTGTTGTATATTAGTGTTGACTCAGTTCAGATATCCACCAACGCTAGTACATGGTGCATATTTTTGGGGACTAGTACATAGCCAATTCCATATGTGGCCTCTGGTCTCCCGAGACCCCCAAGACCCGAGTAGCATGGCCTGCCTCCTAATTAGGGTGAAAGGAGGCCAGTGTCACTTCCAGCTTCACTGGGGCTGCTTTGGCCTTCTGGCCCTGGCCCATCAGCTGATACTGCCGCACAGGGTGTAACTACCTCCACAGAGTCAGCAATACTTCCAAAGGCTGCCGGTCTAACTTATCTGCAGCTAGGCTGGCCGCCAGCAGGTCTGTCCAGATCTGGCGCTGACCCACCCTCAGTGGCCCCACAGCTTGTCCTTGGGGGGACAACTGCACTTGCCTGGGGCACCCTTTCTTTTTCTCCTTTGCCAATATAGTTTTTACAGATCTCATCTTACCTTGGTGCTTCACTTCCACACCTCCCAGTCTGACCAAAGCATCCGCAGCATTGTAGGTTGGGCGATCTATAAAGGGAGGTAGAAGGGCTGCCAGGGACCCAAACGTGCTGGCCGGCCCACTTGCCAGAGTCACATCCTTCATAGGTGCCATCAGCAGTTCCTCATCTGGGCTATGGTACTGCGGTGTGAACATCATGTGCCGCATGCCTATTTCACGTAGCGCAGTTACCAAGTCTAAATAGTGACTTGCTCTGGCACTAAACCAGGTAAGTCACTGACATCAACCAATTTATCACAGTCTGATTACCTGCGTCTGGGGTCATCCTCTGCACACCCTGCAGAACCCATCTCATAGAAGGGTGCTGGCTGTGCCAACTACTTGGGACACCTCCCGTGGGCTTACCTGCTTACCAGCCCCGGTGTTCCACAGCCACACAGACACTGTTCCACCCACCTTCTGCTTTAATTGTTTTGCCAGCTGCTGCAGCTCCATGGCTATATGGGTCCTGTATGTTGTGTGCCAGGTGGAGGCAGGCAGCCCTCCCAGTCTTCCTCCCTGCGCCAGGGGTTCCTCTACCTCCACTTTTTGATGAATAGCCACCCGAGTATGCAAAACTGGGGGATTTTCCTGGGGGTTTTCTCAGACATGAGGACTCACGCTTTTGGAGAAATATCTGGAGGAGGCAGTGTTTCCCACACCTTGAAACCTGAGCTCCACAGCAGCCAGCCATTCTCAAGGTCCTCCTTTATCCGCTGTAGCTGGTCTGTCTGCCAGACAAGGCCATCTGCCTCTTGATTTATGCAGCAGAAGAGAGTGAAAAAACAGTGAAGCCACCCACCCTGCCATTTCACGGTGAGAGGGAGAAATTTGTCTGTTGCTTCCAAGGCTGGCAAGACATCCCAGGCTCCAAACAGACTGGTTCCTAGTCCTCCAGGGCCTTCCCAGCTGCCAAGAAGGTGGCTATAGGGAGCTATAGTGAGGCCAGGGTTGCTTATCAGTCATTTCCCAGGGCTCTCCCTCACCTTTGGGTGCAGTTTCCACAGCCTCCATGGTACCACTCACCTCAGTGTCTATCGACTATTGGCCCACTTGGGGGCCCAAGGGACTTTCTCTGGCACTAAACCAGGTAAGTCACTGACATCAACCAATTTATCACAGTCTGATTACCTGCTTCTGGGGTCATCCTCTGCACATCCTGCAGAACCCATGTCATAGAAGGGTGCTGGCTGTGCTGGAGGTACTGGCTATTTGGGACACCTTCCGGGGGCTTACCTGCTTACCAGCCCCATTGTCCTGGACCTTGTCCTTGTCTGTGGCCCACCCCCATGCCAACAAAGTTTCCAAATTTTCATGGGTGAGGTCACAAGGTTAAAGAACACATATGGGCAAGACATCAGCAGGCAGCATGGAGCAGGACAGAGAGCCAGAGCAAGAGTACACAAGAGCTGAGTCTTTATTATACAATTCTTATACAGGTTGTCATCTCATGGTTACATTCTTACATAGTGCTGTAGCCAGCACATATGTGTTTACTTGTGCTAAATTATGGTTATGTGACTGTATCCCACTGTGCACCCACACTAGACAAGGAGGGCCGCATCCTCAGGTGTCCTTAGACATCCCTGAGCTTTGAAACAGCCTAAGTGGTTCCCCCACACCCAGGATGGGATCTTTTTCACGGAACCCTGCAAGCAAAGGGAAAGGCCGAGAGGCAAACGCCGAAGGAGCTCGGTGGAGAGCTCCTGCAGGTGCCAGGCTGTCTTCTCCTTCAGCACCTCCGGCTTCAGTGTCTCCTTGGGAAAGAGCCTGCAGCTTCGCACACCTGTACCCTGTCTGCAGCCCCTTTCCTCAGCCTCCCTTCCCAGCCTCTGACCCAGGCTGTCCAGGGCACTCCGCTGAAGAGATCAGTTACACAGTCACTATCATGAATGACAGTGACCCTCAGAAGAGTTTATAGCAGCACACAGCACACTGAGGAGAATGGGCTCCCTTGATTGCTTAGAGTGAGGCAAATACATTTCCCAATAATTCAGCTGGGGAGCCCCCAGACTCCCACGGCTTAGCAGAGTGTGCCGACCTCTGACCTGGATCTTGCCCTCTTCTCAGCCTGTGTCTGACAACAAGGCTTGCCTAGGCCCACTTGTGACTGGGAAAGACTGCTAGCCCCCAGTGGCTGAGTGGAAAGGGGTCGTAGAGCTGCTTTGCCTATTTACAGTGGGTAATGCCACAGAAAGCCGGATGTTGAGGATACGGAAAATCCTGCTTTTTTCCCCCTTTAATGCAGTTAGGTTCAAGATAGACACAAAATTGGAGATGAATCTGACACTGTTCTGCACACTAATATAGCAGTACTTTCATTGCTAATTATGTTATTTTTGTGGACTTGGCAGGAAGACTGTCAATAGTACTGGCTAAACTCAAATGTCTCTAAGATGTATGTGCACACCCATTCAAGTGTCATATAATATTTATCTGCCAGACAACCAGAAATAAGTCCTCATTTCATTCTTCGCACTGGTGAAGAAGTTGTGGAGACAGGAACTTGAAATGCAAAGCCCCCTTCTGCTATGGGCTAAAGCAATTTACTCAGTTTTTCCCAGTACCTAATTGAACCCAGGAATACTGTGTCGTTGATCTATAGCCCCAGCTAATTTTTTACTTTTTGAGTCAGGGTCTCATTAAGTTGTCCAAGCTAGTCTTGAACTTGTGACCCTTCTGCCTCAGTCTCTTGAGAGGCTGGGACCATAGGTGTCTGCCTGTGTGCCTGTATTCGAATTTACTGGGGATTATTATTTCCCTTGGCCAGTGGTCATGGACCCCATGCCCTTTACTGAGTAGGCTCATAACAGCAACACTGGTCCCTTGCCAGGAACTTCTCTCTTCTGGGAGGCTGGGGCTCATCTGACTTATGGGAAGTTCTATGAAGGAACTGAGTTACATGAACTACATTTTTCTTGCCTGTTCCAAATTTCTCTGCCTGTGATTCCGCTGGAGGGAAGGGCAGGATCCTCCAGCCCTACAGAGCCTTGTAGCAGTGAGTGGGACTTCTCTGATGAAGAGTAGTGATTCTCACACCTGAGGGAGCAGTCTCGGGGTGGGGGGTGGTGGAGCATCCTTAGCTCTGGATATCCAACATAGAAACTGGAAAAGAAGAGATGTTTCATAAAAATATTTTTGCTTGGTTTGTTTTTTCATATTTTCCTATTGATCTGTAAAGATAGTCCTATGAAATTTTGCTTAAATATGGATGGGAGTCTTAGGTAGTAGTTGTGAACAAGAGAGCTTCTGCCAGATTTTTTTTTTTTTTTTGGTATTGAGAATTTACTCCAAGGTCATAGCACTGAACTACACCCTCAGCCCTTCTTCAGTTTTTATTTTGAGACAGGGTCTCAAGTCACTGAGTTGCCTAGGCTGGGCTTGAACTTGTGATCCTCTGCGAGTGCCTCCAGAGTGCTGGGGTCACAGATGTGTGCCACCACACCTGGCTAAAGCTCAGGGGTTAACCGTATCTGAATCAGCTTGCATCCCCCAGTTTGTCAACAGCCTCATTTCTCCACATTGTTCACCCAAGGTCTATTAGACATTCCTTGTTTGGTCTCTGAAACCATCTGAGGTGACAATTCCAGATTTGAATTCAACTCCCTTATTTTATAGTCAAGAAAAAAAAAAGACTTCAAAGAGAGGATGCAAATTGGTGGAAGCAGCTGTGGAAAAGAACACATTTTCTCACCATCTGGATGTATTACTCTCTCTTGTTGTGACAAATTTTTTACTATGGCTCAAATCAACATTCATTACCAAAGAGAAAGGCAGAACCTGTGATTCCACATTTTCAAGACAGTAGGGCTGGGCTTTGTGGTGCAGGCCTGTAATCCCAGCAGTCCGGGAGGCAGAGGCAGGAAAATTCCAAGGTCGGGCCCAGCCTGTAGTTGTAGCTAGCAGAGAGTGAGGTACTCAGTTCAATGCCTAGTACCGAAAAGAAAGAGGAAGGGAGAGAAGCAGAGAAGGAAGGAAGGGAGGGAGGGAAAGAAGAAAGAAAAAGAAAAGGAAAGGGAGGAAAAGGAAGAAAGAAAGACAGACAGAAAGAAAAGGGATTGTTTAGGTATGGTAACGATTTCTTCTCTGTAGTCATGTAAATGGAAAGTTTATCCAGATTGTACCCGACAATGTGGCCCACTTCCAACTACAGCCAGCAAACAACCTGAGATTCAGTTCAGGCCAGGAACCTTATTTTTTAACTCTCGTTTCTACCCGAGTGCGCGAAGCAGAAGACCGGAAGTTGCGCGTTGAGGGGCGGAGCGAGCCAGTACTTGCTTATTCAAGCTGACCGGAAGGCAGAGGTGCAGTCTTTGTAAGGGTCCCCTTTGCGTTCCTTGTGCGTGCAGTGGTTGTGGACTTAGGACTAGGGTTTGGCATCTGTGTGTAGTGTAAGATGCCGGGCGCAGGCCGCTGCCCCGACTGCGGCTCCGCTGAGCTCGTGGAAGACTCGCACTATTCACAGAGCCAGCTGGTGTGCTCTGACTGCGGCTGTGTGGTCACCGAGGGAGTCCTCACCACTACCTTCAGCGAGGAGAGCAACCTCCGAGGTACTGTACTTGGCCCGCCGCGGGCCTTGGAGGTGGCGTGGGGCGGTGGATCGGTTGACCCCAGGTTCAGTTTAGCTCCCTCTTTCCTTGTCCCACGCACACTTAACTGTGGACCAAATGAACGCGGTCAGGGGCTGCCATTCGCCCGTTTTCTAGTGCAGCATCTGTCATACATAGCGGTTATCATAAATGTTGAATAAATGAAGCAGGACTCTTTGGTCAATGTTGAAAGGTTGTGGGTAAATTCTTCAGGAGTGGAGCACACACTGTTATCCCACAAGAGCACTAATTGGCAAAACAACAACAAAAACCCCTTTTTTCCTTTTGCTTTCCAAGTCTCCGACCAGGACAGCCTTCAAAATCTGTGGTCAAGAAAATTACCTAGATTGAAAGCACAGAGAAAAGGACTGAAGCTTTGGGATGCTTGGAACTGCTTTAAGTGCAGTAGTAACTAACTTCCTGTAGTGTCGCTGTGTTTGATCCCCCGTCTGGAGGTAGAAAACCAGCTGAGCCTTCATCTTGAATGGGAACCATCTAGGGGACAAAGAAGAGACGGGCAGTGTTCAGAATTCTGCTTCCTGGCTCCTGTGGTGGGAGGCAGCGTTCTGACCAATAGGGGCTGAGCATGTTATTTGTTGTTCGTTGTCTTACAGAAATAACATATTCTCGAAGCACTGGGGAAAATGAACAAGTTAGTCGCAGCCAGCAACGAGGTGAGACTCATCCTTTTATGACACGGCGGCTTTAAAGAAAATTACCCTGAACCTATCTGTGTGCTTTCTCGTTTGCAGCATTACTAGTTCAGCTAGTGTAACGGAGAGTAGAAGAAACTAGCAGTTAGAAGTCAAGGTTGGTGATGGCTCTGAGCGTGGAGGCCATTCACTGTGCATTTGGGGCTTGCAGGGGGTATGTGTGAGAGGAACTTGGATAAAACTTTGGCTTCACGGGTGGGGAGCCACCAGGTTTGATTGCCAGCACTGCGAAAAAAGCCAAAAAAAGCCACCCTCCCACCAGATGTTCTCCTGTTGATACGGACCAGGTACATTATTTGTGCCTCTGGTTATCTGTGATGTTCAGCAGGACTAAATGCAGTTGTAGCAGATCTTCCTAGGTTGCACCCTATTTCCTCCAGCCCCTCTAACGTTTGCTGTGGATTTTCCCAGGTCTCCGCCGAGTCAGAGATCTCTGTCGAGTCCTGCAGTTGCCAACCACATTTGAGGAGACTGCAATCGCCTATTACCAGCAGGCGTACCAGCACCCTGGCATCCGAACAGCCAGGCTGCAGAAGAAGGAAGTGTTGGTCGGGTGCTGTGTTTTAATCACCTGCCGGCAGCATAACTGGCCCCTAACCATGGGAACCATCTGTACCCTATTGTATGCAGACCTGGATGTGTTTTCTGGCACCTACATGCAGATAGTGAAGCTCCTAGGGCTGGATGTGCCGTCTCTGTGCTTAGCCGACTTGGTGAAGACTTACTGTAGCAGGTACCTGCCTCAAAAGGGACACTGGAATGGGATAGGTCTGTGTGTCCCAATCATTTTGCCTGCCCCCCCCCCGAACTCATTTAAAACAATGCGGAAGAAAAAAGTATTCTCTGTATCCTATGCTTGCTACCGGTAAGGTTAATACCGTTGTACATTTCTAGAATACTTAATTTGCAAATCTCATTGCCTTCATAACATCCTGACAGTTGTAAGAAAAGTAGTTACTGGCCTTGGTGTAGGGCTGCTGAGTCATGCTGGAGTCACCTGTTTATGAAGGGCACTTCCTGGAGTTTCATGCTGTGAGCACAGCACCACCTCCTGGGGTCCTCTGTAAATGGGGCTGAAGGGATATTAGTTAAAGGCAGAGCTGTGGTTAAAAGCTGAGCTTTTTTTTTTTTTTTAACAGCTCTGTTCTTTTTTGTTTCTGTGGGGAAAAAAAAGGCAATTGATGCAAATAGCCTGGGGTTTGGAGATGGGTTACGGAGAGAGGGTCTCCCATGAGTGCGGGCCTGGCTTCAGTCCCCAGCACCAAAAGAAAAAGAAAAGAAAAGTAATCGCTGCACCTTGCTTCCTTCTTAGCGGGGTGAGTAGGCGTGAGTTTTTTAACTCTAGATGCACGAAACAGCATAGAGTTTTAAGTGAGAATATTGAAAAGCATTAAGAATAGTGGCAAACGGGAAGGTGCACAGCTGTTAGTGCCTGTTGTTGGCTACTGCCCTTCTCCTGACCTGCAGAGCATACACCGTTTTCTCTCATGGCCTGGCTGAATTTGCTGCCCCAGGGGTCTGAGGGCAGAATAGCTTCCCCATTCGGAGTGGACTGTTATTTTTCACTCTGGGTGAGCGGCCCCCACATGGAGACCTGACGCTCGTTTTTGTTGTTGCAGCTTTAGACTCTTCCAAGCCTCTCCATCTGTGCCAGCTAAATATGTGGAAGATAAAGACAAGATGCTGTCTCGAACCTTGCAGCTGGTGGAACTGGCCAGTGAGACGTGGCTGGTCACTGGGCGACATCCCCTGCCTGTCATCACCGCGGCTGCTTTCCTGGCATGGCAGTCTTTGCAGCCTTCGGATCGGTTGACTTGTTCCCTAGCCCGATTTTGTAAAATGGCAAATGTGGATCTGCCCTACCCCACTGCCTCCCGGCTGCAGGAGCTGGTGGCTGTGTTGCTGCGGATGGCAGAGCAGCTGGCCTGGCTGCAGGTTCTGAAACTTAACAAACGGTCTGTGGTGAAGCACATTGGTGACCTGCTCCAGCACCGCCACGTGCTCGTCCAAATGGCCTTTCAGGATGGATCAGCAGAAAGGGGGACTCAGGAGAAGGAGCAGCAGAGGCAGCAGCGAGGACAGAGAGAGGAGAAGGTGGGGGGTGGCACCTTAGATTCACTCCAGGGCAAGCGACCAGCCAGTCCTGCACCCCTCCTCCCGCCCTGCATGCTGAAACCCCCGAAGCGGAGCTGCCCCACCCCCCCTGTCTCCGTGGTCACTGGAGATGAGATCATTTCTGATAGTGAAATAGAGCAGTATCTGCGCACCCCTCAGGAAGTGAGGGACTTTCAGAGAGCCCAAGCTGCTAGCCAGGCTGCTCTGAGTGTCCCCAACCCTCCTTGATGCCTCCTCCAACGGCAGTGTGATAAATGATCCCGAGAAATAGGTGCATGGATATCATTTCTTATTTGAGGGAATCAAGAAGGGTGCCGCAGTTAGTCGGACTTGAGGTCCTGGAGAGAAGTTGGGAGGCGTGTGTGCGTGGCCATGGGTGGGGAAGGAGCCCGTCCCTTGGCTACAGGATGGCAAGTTGCATATAGGCATTCTGTGGCATGACTGCCTAAGACTTAGGGAAGGTGGCTGGGTTCTCTCTTCCCCTGGTTTGAACAACTGCTGTGGCTGATTCTGCAGGCCTATGGGGCTCTCCCTGCTGCTTGTGCAGCTGCTGGCATTTGCAATGCTATTAACCCACAGAGGCACAAGAACTGGGAAACTTGGCCTGTTGATTCTGAGCGCTAGGAGGCACTTGTGGGCTGTGTGTGCGTGGTGTTGTGCAATCCTCTACCTCATTAATAAAAGGACTGTGGGTGGACTACGGCTGTAGCTCAACGGGCTTTGCAAAATTTTAATATATTAAAACAAGAGACATCTGCTAGAAAACATTCTATTGTATAAAATCCGAGCTTTTAAATACATGTTTTCTTTGGCACTTCCCATTCCCTCCCTCCCTCTCCCCAGCGTATTGCAAAAAGCTCTCCAGTGCTAAGGCATTGGCAGGGTATGTAAACAGCAGCCAGCATGTGTGGAAGAATAATACAAAGCTTATTTTCCCCTAATATTGTCTGTGCAGCAAGCATAAATAACAGGACCTATCTCAAGGAGCAGAAGTTTCCTCTCCCAGCGTCCTTTCCACATGGTGATTAGGCCGGGGTGACCTGAAGCCTGGGAAGGGACCTGGGCCAGACCTAGTTCTCATTGCTCTAAATAGGGTCCAAGGTTCCCTCTACTTGCGTTTGGTCCCGTAGTAAGGCTGGTGTTTGGTTTTAGGTTGGGAAAGGTCCAGGTGCTGGTGTTTCAAAGTAGTGAAGGCACAGACCCCTGAGCTGCAGGGACCCCAGCCCCTGCCTCAGGGCTTGGCTCGGGCTTCTTAGAGCCAGGAAGCTGTTCTGACATCTTGGAGGTTTCTCCCTACTGCAGAGTTAAGAGACTGCTAACTGGGGTGCTTCTTCCCTTAGGGCCTCACAGAGGCAAGGAGGTGCTCTTCCTGTGTCCCCTACATGGAAGGCGGAGACCGGGTTTTGTAAGGGAGCAGAAGTGCTTCTCCAAACACCACCTACAGTGTTAGGGTGGAGCTATCTTCAGAGCATTGTTCATTTATTCCTGCCCAGGTGTGGGCGCCTCCACTTTCCTATGGTTAGTGGCCACCTGGCAGTCAGCTTTGCAGGTGGGGGACCTAGGCTGTGTTCCGGGGTGCTGGGGCCTGCGTGGGTACGTCAGGGAGTGGTGTTGCCTCTAACTGCGAGCCATTGCCACCTGCCTTGCTCCTACAGAACTGGCTGATGTCCACAGCTGCCCTTCACCACCTGCTGCCCCCTCTTGCATAGCTAATCTTAAGAGTAGCACCAGTTAATACCACCCTGGGCCTGGCAGTGGCTCATGTGCTAGGATGGCTCACAGAGCCTAAGCCACGGGAGGAGCAAGGTTCCCCGGAGCTAGGCAGTCAGGCGTATCCAAGCTCCTGTGCTGTCTTCCTGTGGGGCTGGCGGCAGCCAGAGGCCTGGTGCACAGGAATGTAGGGCGCTTGGGAAGGAGCCCGTCCTGGCTGAACTGTGCTCCCCCACTCAGACCAACAGGGCTTTCAGCCCACGTGGGAGGCCTCCTAGAGCTTAACCTTAAAACTGGCCTAAGCTGGATGGAAACTTATTAAGCGTGTTTCTGGGGTCTTGCTACCGCAGAGGGGTGGCCCTCCAGGCAAGCAGTAGAAACTGCCTCTCCCCAGCCTCTGAGGCAGGCGGCACCCTCGGCCCTGCTGACTGCGACCTGCGGCCTGGCGGGTGCTCGGGTAACAGCCCTGGGCTGCGGCTGCGGCTGCGGCTGCGGCTCGTCCTGACGTGGCAGCCCGCCCTAGACGGTGGTCTCGCTCTTCCAGAGGCCTGTCTTCATGCAGCCGCCGCCCGCCGCCTCCACGCAGGCCGCTGCGCTGTCGTCGTACTTGCTGCCCTTGGGCGCACCGTTCAGGCTGGCGCTGTTGAGCGGGTACGAGCGCCGCTTGCTCTCCCTCTCCTGCGCGCCGCCGCCTTTGAGGTTGTCGCGGCTGATGCTGCGGCGTTGGCCCGGCCGCCCAGCCTCAGGGGCCGCTGTGGCACTCGTGTCGCTACCTTCTGACAGCGTGAGCGCGGCCTCGCCCTCAGGAGGGTGGCTGTCACTTGGAGTGCGGCGCAGGCTACCGCTCTCGCTGGAAGGCGGCTCGGGCGCCCCGGGAATCGCGCCCGCCCGCGCGGCCCGCAGCCGGCTCCTGCCGCCCGCCTCCCCCGCACGGGGCGTCTTGGCTCGGCTCCGATGTGCGCGGCGCCCGTGGTGCACATTGTTGGGGTGGCGCGAGGCCAGGCTCGCCCGGGGACCCGTGGGTTCCGGGTCCCCATCCCCGCGGGCCATCCCCATCTCGCACCCCTGACTCTGAGCCAGCTGCAGATTGGTGAGCTTGCAAGGCCCGCTGCTGCCGCTCGGGGAGGACTGGAGCGACCCGGGCCCCTCGGCCACCGCAAAGGGGCCGTCCTCAATGGTGGTGGGCACCGCACGGGTCGGAGCGTGGGGGGCCGAGGGTGGAGCCGGGGGACAGCACATGCGCCAGGAGGCCCTGACGTCCCGGCGCCTGGCACAGTGATGCGTGAAGACGAAGAGGCCCAGGGCCGAGGCCGCCACTCCGTAGAGACAGCTGCACACCACCCGGGGCAGCCATCGCTGGGACACGGCCAGAGCCCCGCAGGCCCACATGGCCAGGTACAGGAAGTGCGTGGTCATCAGCGCCCCCAGCTGGACTCCTGGGGAATAGAGGCCGTCACAGTCCTCTGGGGACCCTGGGGTCGCCATCCCTGTGCTCCCGGATGCCAGCAGGGAACCTGAGTCACTTTGGAGGGCGCCGCTGCTCCTGAGCCTGGTGGAAGCCCTCAGTTCCTCCCCTGGCTCTAGGGAGATCCTGCTGCCGCCGCCCTTCGGGCTTTTTGCCAGAGGACCCCGTAAGTGCAGTCCTGCACACAGGAAGTAGATCCAGGTGATCAGCAGAATCAAAGCCACCGGGATGTAAAAGGCGCCGAGGCTGGGACGCCACACCAGCCAGCAGCTAGGGGAGACAGAGGCAGAGGATGAGGAAGGAGACATCAGGCTGGGCCGGGGGAGGCAGGCTCTGGGGGAGTGGAGAGGCAGCCCTGGCTTAGCGCCATGCAAGGTGGGAGGTCAGGCTGCCGGTTGGGGCAGATGCGGGGGCCTTCCGGGGCCGGGTGGGTAGGTGTTGCGCAGCCATGCAGGCAGCAGTGACAGGCAGCAGAGAGAGGCGCTCACTAGGGACTGTGGCCCCGGTAGTTGTGGATGTTGACCGCAGCTGTGATGCCACAGATGATGAGTGGGATCCCTCCAGCAATGAGATAGTAGCTGGAAGGGAATAGGGTGCAGATATCAGAGAGATGGGACCGGGAGGAAGAACAGGAACCTCTACCTGGGGTCTCAACCCCCTCCCCTGTTCCCTTTAAATCTGTCACAGGTTGGTTGTTGGTGTTTTGTTATCACTGTTTTGGGATTTTTTGTTTTGTGCCAGGGATGCAGGGCCCCTACCAGGCAGGCCTGGAAGACAGGCCTTGGCCTTTTAAGACTGTTCGGAGGGACAGAAGCCAGAACTGCTCTTATGAAATTGGGGACCCCCCCAGGCTCCCAGGTTCCCCGCCCCGTGTATCTGCAGAGCCTGGGGATGTGCTCGTGCCGCAGTCTGTGTGGCCAGCTGTAGCGAGGGCTTTGCCTGAGCCCAGAGCCTCCCTGCCTCTGCCCTGGGAACTCTGCTGCCCCCGCACAGCTGACAGGCTTACCGGAGCATGGGCTGGGGAGCGGGCGGCAGAGGGTCACCTTCTTGTGGGGGGGGCGCCCTCCAAGTGAGCTCCTTGTGCAGGACTCGCGCCTTCACCCCCATCCACAGCAGTGTGGACAGTGAAGAGTAGTGCAGAGTGATGCCCACCTGTGGTCGGGGAGCTGAGGCTGGGGCTGGGGCAGCTTGGCCGGGCCACCCCAGAGCCTCAGCGCGCCAGCACGTCCCCTCCGTCTCCAGCCCCCCAGCTCTTTCTACCCAGCCCCTGGTGACCAGATGCCCCCACACTCTGTCTGCTCTTGTCCTCTCCACTTCCACCCAGGCTTTGTGCTACCCCAGGGGTTCTTTGGAACCTGCTAACGCTTTGTGGCCAGACCCTGACTTCTCTCGATCCCCTCTGCCCTCCGAAGCCCCATCTCCTATTCCTCTGGCCTGGGTCCTACCCCCCCTGCACTCTATGCCGCTGCAGGCCCCATGTCACCCTCCGAGCTGGCAGAGAGAACTGGAGCGGAGGCCTATTCCCAGGAGCCTCTCTCTTCCTGCTCTGCATCTCCCTAATCTATACCTACACTGCCACTGCTCAGCTCGGAGCCCCGGCGCCCGTGCCCACTTACCGCCTGGCAGACCATCTGGTAATTGGTGAGCATAATGCCTCCTGCAAAGACGGCAGAGGTCATGGCCACGTGGAAACATAGGTTCAGCAGCATGTGCCACCCCTTCCGGGACACGTGGATGGAGCTTTCCCAGAGAAAATCTTTCATTAATGGGCTGCCCAGCCCAAGGTCAGGCCCATGGGGTCTCGAGGCCACCGGGAGCACCAAAGGGAGAAGGCACGTGTGTGTGTTTGTGTGTGTGTGTGTGCGAATGTGGCCAAGGCCACAGGGCAAAAGTCTGTAACTCCCAAAATGTGTGCTCCAGCCCCAAACCCTCTGATACAGTGCTAGGCAAGAGCTGCTGCAGGCCAGGCAGACCTGGGCAGTCACTGCTCGGGGCGCGCCCGACCGCCCTCCCTGCGGCGCTCACCTGCGGTTGAGGGTATGGACGATGATGGTAGAGAAGAGGCAGAGCAGCAGCAGGGCCGTGCAGGGGTACACGACAGGGTGCAGCCCGGCCCCAGAGCCCCCAGGCCCCTTGGGGAAAGCACTCAGCTCCTGGGAGGGAGGAAGGAAGGAGTGAGCCAAACTTGCCAGCCGCCCAGGTCCGTCTCCTCTTCTCAGGCACTGCCGGCCTCTAGTAGGAGTCACAGCCTCCCCTCAGTGTCCTGCCTCTCCAGGAACTTTTCACATCCCCAGCCTGCAAGATCCAGAAGGAGGGAGCAGGTTCTATCTGTGACACAGCGGCAGGCCTGCTCAGTATCTGGGAAAGGAGGGGACAAATGTGGTAAGGGAGGGGTTGCTAATGCTCCCAGGTTGGTTTTCCCCTTACAGAGTCTTGGTTCTGGGGAGTATGGTGCAGGGGGAGGCCAAGGGTTTCAGGTCCATCTCTCTATGTAAAGGGAGACACAGGACCACCCATCTCCTATGATGGAGAGGCCAGGGGCTGTGTTCTAGGAGCCCATACAGGTATGGGGCTCAGTAGGCTGCTGCCTGTCTGTGATTAGGGTCTCCTGCACCACTGCCCACATGCCCCTTGCCCACCATGCCCCGTCATACCCACCATGAGCACAGCCACACTCCCCAGGTGCTGGCAGTGCAGGGAGCTGACGTTGGGCTGGCTGAAGCGCAGCTGGCAGCCTTCTGAGCTCCAGCCCCCGGGCCCCTCCTGGCTCCACCAGGCTGCCATGGGATCGGCCCCCTCAGCCCAGTGTCGCAGAGACACAGCCACTGGCTCGGTCAAGTTCCCCACACCACAGCCACCTACAGGGAGAAGGAAGTCCATGTGGACACACAGGCTGCGTGGGAGGCTGGCTTGGCTGCGGAGCAGGGAGGGCAGACAAGTGGCCATGGAGGCAGCAGTCGGAGCTTGCATGGTACCTGTAGGGGGAGCACTGGGCAGGGCTTGGAGACAGGCGCATGCCAAGTATGAGCCACAGTCTAATTGGGGGGACTGGGCAGGGATGAGAAGCAAAAATAAAGATGTGCTAGCTGGCTATGGTAGTTCATGCCTGATAGGAAGCTGAGGCAGGAGGATTCTAAATTTAAGCCCAGCCTGGGCAACATAGTGAGACCCTGTCTCAAAATAAAAAATGAATAAAAGGGGATATGGCTGTGTAGAGTGCTGCTGTAGATGCCCAAGAAGAAGGATGGCCTGCTCCTCTGGGAAAAGAGGACTTGCTGGGTCTTGGGGACGGAGGAACCAGCTAATGTGGAGGAAGCACAAGGCTAGGTGAAGGCAGGTGTCAGAAAGACACCTGGGAGGGGCCAGCAGGGTGGCATGGGAGGACAAGGAAGAGAAAAGCTCCAGGCAGAGCTGTGAGGGGATGTGCCTGGCACACGGGCCTCACAGATCCCTAACCTTACACTTCCATCAGCCGCTGACACTGACAGCACCTTCCTTGGGGGACTCGGGTCTCAGGAAGCTTGGTTTTTAGGAAAGGCCCTCCTGGCCCTACAAGGCTGGGCTGTTCCTTGTAACTACGCACAGTGCTACTACTCACTGCCAAAGACTGCTCCCTGCTGAGGGTGCAGTCTGCAAGGACGCAGCTGTCTGTGCAGGGTGCAGGTATACCCCAGCCCCATGCAGCCCAGCATGTGAGGCTCAGGGAGGCTTTCCAGCCAGAGCAGGGCAGGCAGGGGACCCCGGGTAGTGACAGCCAACCTGGCTGGGAAAAGGGCACAGAGTCCACCTTGTAGGGAGGGCATACAGAGGAAGGCAGGTCCATCTACCCGTCTATCCATCATCTGTCTAGTGGTGTTGATGATTACACCCAGAACCCCTTTTTTCTTTGAGACAGTCTCCCTAAATCACTAAGTTGCTCAGGTAAAACGGTCCTGTCGTGTACCCTGCACTGGCCTGGTCCTGCTGCATGGAGCTGCTTGCTGAGCGTGGGACCGCTGCTGTGTCCCTTTCCTCCTGGTGCCAGACCTAAGCGAGGCCATTTGTCCCACCCTGTCTCGGGTCATTTTGCCCTCCTGCCCTGGTCCCCACATCCTTTATGCCTCTGGGAATCCTGGCCATGCACAAGGCTTCCTCCTCAGCCCCACCTCTGGCCACCAGGCCAGGGCCGCTGTCTTTCAGGACACCTCTCGTCAGGGCCGCCTGTTGGGCAGCAGCCTCCTCGGCCCTGTCCAAGGCAGCCCTGGGTGTTACTCCAGCCTCTGACCGCTCAGGAAGACAGTGGCCTCTGTGTGGCAGGCCACAGGCTCCATGCTCCTGTGCTCCTTGTGACACAGGGACAGCACCTGCCAGGGCGGTGTGTGGCTCGGCAGGAAGTGCAAGTGTGTTCGGAGTGTGCTTGTGCTTCCAGCCTTCCTAAAGTCTGCTGTTCGCTGGAGCCTGTTCTCCTTAGGAATGACTGAGAGACCCTCTATCCTCAGCCCTCCCCCAGGGCAGTGGGGCTGTGGCAGGAAGGGCAGATGTGTGCAGGGAGTTCAGTCCCTTACTGGTGCCTGAGAAGATGACAGGGGTGGCCACGCCACGCCTCTTGCCAGGCCCGCCAGCTCCGGGCCGGGAGGTGTTGCCATGGCTGCGGAAGAGGCGGCCGTTTCGGAAGACCAGCAGTTGCAGGGTGCAGTCTGGGGGGCCCAGGGGAGCCAGGGAAGCCGGAAGGGATGAGAAGAGGCTGGGGGGCAGCTGGATGGAGGCCAGGGCCACGCTGTTCTGGGGGGACAGAGGAGCTCCTCAGAGACACTCGATACCTGTGGGCTCTGAAGTCTTCCAGCCCACCCCCACACCAGCCACCTCACCCCAGACACTGACCCCCGACCGCCCCCACGCCCACCTTGATGTGGAAGGATGACAGGGAAATGTTGGGTCTCCCGGTGGTACAGCGAAAGCGGAGGTGCTGGTCAGCGAGGAGCTCGGACTCAGGCGGGGTGCTGTGGCCAGGACCGCCCAACCGGGGCCCCGCCACTCCCAGCTCCTGTCTCTGGAAGGCTGTACAGCTCAGACCCATGTAGCTGTGTGGCTTGATAAGGTAGGCCTCTAGCGCCACGTTCCTGGAGTTCTAGGACAGAGATCGGGCAGCTCTCGGCGCTGCATGTGTCCTTGGTGCAGACCTGCTTGGGCAGTGCCTGCTTCCCTTTATTCCTCATGGTCTTTTTCAGCGGGTGCCTTAGTGTGCAGGGGACTCCCACCCAAGCCCTGGCCGGGGACCTTCTGCTTCCTGCCCTGCACTGGTGCTCTGTCAACGCGCTCATCTCCTGTGATGCGTTCCTCTTCCTGTTGCTTTTCTGAGACGGGAGTCTCGTGGAGCGCAGGCTGGCCTCAAACTCAAGCTCCTCCTCTCTCGGCCTCAGTGCTGGGATTAGAGGCAAGCGCCACCACATTCTGCCTCAACTTGGTGACAGAGCAGGGTCCACATCTGACCTTGGCACTTCCCAAAGTGCCGAAATGCTATCTTGTATGTAGGCGCAGCTCTACCGTGGTCATTCGTTGGGAATGACCTCACCACGTTGGAAATGTCACCACCTCAGGGAACTGCCATCCCTTCTTACTGTCACAAGTGGCTGAGCATCCCTGTTGTTCCTCCAGCTCTTGTTTGTTGCCACTGGGAAGCCGAAGACTTCAGCAGCCCTGGGCCTGCCCTCTGGACTGCCCCTGACACCTCCAACTTAACTCACTCTCCTTGGGGGCACAGTGAAGAGGGAAAGGCTGGCCCCTCCCTCTCTCTGACCCACATTACCACAGAGATGTGCTGGGCGTGGGGACTGAGGACAGCTCCCCCGATGCGCTCCAGGGCTCCCAAGATGCCACTGCAGGCCTTGTCCTCGCGCTGGGCCAGCCACAGCAGGTGCTCGTCCACCAGCATCAGGTTGCTGGCCATGTCCACCATCACCTCCACCAGCTGAAGGGGGCAGGGTGGTCAGAGGACAGGAGGGTGTTGGGACCTAGGGGCTGAGCCCATGGCAGGTGCTTTCCAGGGGCTCCAGAGAACAAAATCTCACCTCTTTGATCTGGTCAACATAACCCAAAAATTTCTGGATCATCTGAGCCACATAGACTACATCCATCATGTCTGAGAAGCTGGCAGCCTCAGCTGTGTACACTCGCAGCTGGTGGGCGAGGGTCAGTGCATTGGAAGCATTGATGGGCATCTGAGGGTGTTGGAGGAGAAAAGAGCGGCATCCTGCTTCCTGTCTTGTCCTTCTGCCCCTGAACTGCCCCTAAGGCCCCTCTCCTGGGGCCGCTATGGTTCTGGAAAGGGGACTAAACTACTGGTCATCAAGTCAAGGCAGGAGGTGATATGAGGCTGAAGTCACCCACTTCCAGCACCAAGGACAAGAGGACCATGTCTCAATGTTTTGGCGGAGAGAGTTGTGTGGTGGAGGCCTGGTCCACTCTCCTAGGGTGGCTTTGGTGGCTCTGAACTCCCAGAAGATGGATGGTAAAGGACAATACCAGCAGAGGTCCTGGCCCACAGCCCTCTGTGCAGCCTTGGGGGCTGGGCACTCCTCCCCAGAGGGCCATCCGGCCCCACTGCCCCGTCTGCCTCCACCCCCAGCCTCACCAGCACGAAGGTATACAGCACTCTGGTGATGTCGTTCGCGTACAGGCAGTGGGAGTAGTCCCCCGGCTCCCAGCGGCCAGCCCGGTCACAGCGGCGGGATGCTCGGGTGCCCGGGGCACCTCCACTCAGGGGCACTGAGGTAAAGGGGTACTGTAGGCAGGGCTGGTAGGCTGTGATGCCAGCCAGAGTTCGAGGCCACCTAGGGGCAGAGTAGGAAAGTGTCATGACCCCAGCGCCTTAGAACCACCCCCCATGCCCACTCTTAGGACTGAGGCCAGACCCCAGGTCTGGGTGAGGATCCCAGTGGGGATGCCAGAGGGTGCTCCTGGGGTTCCTAGTTTCTGCTTCTAACTCTGTGCTCTGACAGTGTGGTCCCAGGTAACTGGGTCCTGGGGCACAACTCAGACTTTGGAGTTTAAATCCAAGCTCTGCCACTGAGCTATAGCGTTAGGCAAGTCCCTTGCCCTCTCTGGGCTCCTAGTCTAGGCTGTACAGTGGGGAATCTCATACCTGCCCTGCTTCCAGGGAGGGCTGTTGAGATAAAGTGTGACAGCATCATATACATGTGCCAACAAGAAATGTGACAGTGTCTGGGGGACCTTTGCAAACTCTTTATGGAAGGGGGCCGAGAGAAGACTTTGTGCCGTGTGTAGCCATACCCACAGGGCTGTGGTCTCCTGAAATGGCTCTGTGACGAGGACAGCGAGCCTCTGTTCCTCAGTGCTTTCGGGTGTGAAAGTGGGTGTTGGGCAGGGACAGCAGAGAGGGTGGTGCTCAGATCTCGGGTCACCCTCTCCGGAGCAGGGCAGTGCGAACCTGAAGTCACCGCGGTTGTTGGCAACGCGCTCGGCAGGGCAGTAGGAGGCAGAGGTCTCCAACACCACGATCTCCACCTTCTTGCTGGCATTGCCCTGGACCGTGGACACAGAGCACTCCCATTCGCCTGAGGCCCACACGCCGATGTGAGACAGGGTCAGCTCGCTGTGGGCAGGTGGACGGGCGCTGGCTCAGTGAGGTGCAGTCCATCCCAGTCTGCCGCCACCCTCCATGCCCTCCGGCCAGCCCCCCACAGGTGCCCGGATGCAGCCTGTGTCCTTCAGTGCACCAAGGACAAGGCGCATGCTCCTTTCATTCTGATTGCCCTCGTGGTTACTGTTTCCCTGAGTTTCAATTTCCCTTTATTTATTTATATATTTATTTATTTTTGGTCCTGGAGATTCACCAGGGCCTTCACACCGAACTACATCTCCAGTGCATGTTTAATTTTTGCTAACAACCACCCAGAGTGCTGGGTTTATAGGCATGCACCACCACAGCTGGCAAATTTCCCTTTTTCCTATGGAGATAATTACACCTCTTACAGGTCTACTATAGAGATTAAACCTGATGAAAAAGATGAAAGCCACTAAAGAAATGTTACTTTTTAAACTCCTAAGCTCTATTCAGACCACTTGTGATCAAATCTTGGATCTACACACACACACACACACACACACACACACACACACACCCCCCCAAGCATATGTCTGGGCACAGCTTTTTGGCACACAGGCAATATGGAAGGTGGCCACCCCACTCTGTGCATGGGCAGAGAAGGAGCAGCCCGGCCCCTACCTGGTGATGAAGGTACAGTCGTGGATGAGGCTCTGGGCCAGGAGGATGCCTGCCTGCTCATCTCCCTCCACTGGGGCCCGGTTGTGGTACCATTGGATGCGGGTGTCATTGCCCAGATAGCTGGCAGAGCACTGGAAGGGCAGCCGGTCACCCTGGAATACCACTTGGCGCAGGGACGGGATGAGGTGGTGGGTGTGCAGCTCCAGGGCCCCCTCTGCGAGGAGATGCACACAGTTCGGCCTGAACTACTTGCTGCATGGAAATGGGCCTACTGGGCTCGGTGGGCAAGGCAGGAAAAAAAAGGGGTAAGAGAAAGTCTCCAGAGGTGAGAGCAAAGCAGAGGAGTGCGCAGGGTTGGGGTGCAGAGGAGGGCTCCTCCCTTTAAGCACATGTGTTACCCCAAGAGGTTGGGACCAGATGGACATGTGGCAGGGCAGCCAGCCCCAAAGGAGGTTTAGGAAAGGTGGTAGAGGGCTGCCCTGTGGATGGAGGGAAGGAGAAGGACATGCCCCCCACAGGGCCACACAGCACGTAGGCTGCGTTGAGGGCAGGCTGGGGTTGGCTCACCACAGCGGAGCTCTGTCTCCTGTAGGCCACCTAGGGCGCGGCCATGCAGGGCACTGGGATAGGCACACTGTGTGTGCTCAGACAGCTGCAGTGAGTGATTCCGGGCCCAGGGCAGCAGCCAGCCTAGGTGGCAGTCGCAGGTCAGGAACTCAGTGCCAAAGTCCCTGTGGGGTGGGCAGACAGGTCACAGAGTAGAGCAGAGAAATGGACATGTGACTGAGGTTGGCAGCGCTGGGAAGGGCAGACGTGGGCTTGTGAGTACCCTCCATGGGGCGCTGTGTGCTGCCTACTCATCGGGCTCCATGGCTGCCTCCTGGGCAGAGGAAAAGAGCACGGTCCTCTTTGGGGCTGGGAAAGATACTCACACGGCCTTAAGTGCTGGCAGCTCATCAAAGACCCCGGGTTGCAGGCCGGAGAAGATGTTTCCAGATATGTTCCTGCAGGGGACAGGGAAACGGAGATTCAGGGCCTTCCTGGGCCAGAGGACGGGAGGGTGGGAGGAGAGAAGACGGACTGAAGGGTCTGGCACCGCGCCCTCCCTCCCATCACTCACAGCCGGACAAGCCTGGGGAGGCCTTGGAAGGTGTCGGAGGGGAGACAGCCGATCCGGTTGTTGGAGAGATCTCTAGAGAGAGAGGCACACTCAACACGTAGGCTCCAAGATGGCACATGGTTTGCTTGCGACAGCTACACGTGTGCACCTGGGACGTGTGCATGGGGAGAGGGCTGGGGCCCAGGGCCACAGAGGGTTGGAAAGGCCTGTGCCCTTGGTCCCAGCCAATGTACCCAGTAGAGGCCGGGGCTGAGAAACAGCGGGGGCTGATGAAGAGGGGCTCGTGGGGTCTGGGACTTTCTCTGGGGCTTAGGGGATCAGGGAGTTTGGGGGCAGGACATGCCACTCACAAGCGCTTCAGCTCCCCCAGGCCCAGGAAGGCTCCCGGCTGCACCGTGCTGATGACATTGTTCCTCAGGTCCCTGTGGAGGGATGGAGAGGTCTCAGCCTCTTCCACTTGGGTCCCCCACAGGTGCTGGCCTGTCTTGGGACTTGATTTCCTTCTACATATCCTCAGTCTTGGAAGGGTCCCCCTCACACCCCCGTAGGTCTCCTCAGCCTTTCTGGCCACCATCAAGGGGTCTGGGCCAGGAAATGTTCAATGTAGGAGCCAAGAGATGGGAAGGCCTCAGATGAGGCCTTCACGGGGTGGCCAGAGCACTGCATGCACAGGCACTCAGGCGGCTGCGCTGCTTCACTTGAAGCTGCCTGGGACCTCCAGGACCTCTCAGGGCTTCCCTGGGAACCTCCAGTCCGACTGTCACACTCTTCTGTAAACGTGACAGCAACTGTATCCCTGCAGCTCTCTCCGTGACCCAGAGGACACAGGAGGCAGCTGGTGGTGAACAAACAGCCTCTGCCCAGCCCAGACTTCAGGGCAGGTTGGAAGCCATGGCCCAGCCTCCTCAGCCCTCAGAAGAGCCCTGGGGTAACAGGCCCGTTGAAGGTGCCTCCTCCACTGCTCTTAGGAGTCACAGATTTAGGAGCCACAGAAGCATGGCTTCTGGGCAGGACGAGAAGAGGCTGGGCCGGCCAAAATCCACCCTGCCTGGGGTAGGGGATGGCAGCCTTTGACCTTGTGCTCCACTGAGGCCACAATGCACCTCTGTCAGGCTGCAGGTAGCTCCCACCCTCTGGGGCATATGGTACCTGCGCCTGATACAGCAGGCCTGGGTGCTGCTGGGGGGAACCCCAAGAACTAAGGTGGGTGCTGGACCACCATTTTCTCCCTCAGCCCATCCTCTATGCCAGGCATACCCACGGAGAGAGCTGCCTAGAAGGCCGGGGTCATCATTCACCAACTTAAGGGCCACCCAGACCAGTGAGGCCAGAGAGCACTTCCCAGGCCTCACTGCTGAGGCGCCTCCTGCCTGCCTGTGTCCCAGCCGCCCTCTGCACCCATCGCAGGGCCTGGAAGATCAGGGGGCAAAGGGTGAGCATGGGCAACTCTTGGCCTCAGAAGGGCCACGGTAAGAACATGGGGGGAGTCGACAGAGGGATCCTGCCCCTTCTCAGCCCAGGCAGAGGCAGGGGATTTGGGCTCTGCAGACAAAGCCTGGGGACAGTGCCAGATTACAAGAAGTAGGGGATTATTGAAGCCAGCGCCTTACCTTGCTGGGGAAAGGAAATGGGTGTCTAGACCAGGAGGGAGGCTTGCTCCCGGGGTTGGGGTGGACCAAGTAACCTGCTCAGCCCTTCCCACGGCCAGGACTCAGCTGGTTTCCAGAGTTCTGGATTTGCTTGAGGGAGAGGAGCCGGGGTTGGGCTCCCAGCGCTGGGCACATGCAGGACGTGGGCAAGGTGACGCGTCCAGGGACGCTGCAGGCAGATAAGCACAACCTGCCTGGGGGTGGTGCCCTTCCCGTCTGTCTCAGCGCTTTTGCGGCCAGGCCCCGCCCTCCATGCCCGCCCCTCCTGGGCTGCAGCCTGAGCCCTGGACCCCTGGTGGGGTCTGGCCATTCTCAGGGCTCTGCCTTCCACCCCCACATGGGGACAGCAGAGGGAAACACATTCCTCATTGTGTCACTTCCCTTCATGGGCTGCCAAGGGGCTGAGGTTGCAGCCCCCCCGCCCCTTCCCGCTCCGTGTGCTGTGTTTATTCTCATTTCCTCTCGGGCCCCCTGGTGAGCCCCACCCGCTGCCCCACTGATGCGCTGCAGATGGGAGCAAGGCGGCCCCTCAGGCCCAGCCCCTCTTCCTGCCCTCGATTTTCTGCAGTGGATCTGGGGCCCTCTAGGAGACAGGAGAAGGGCTGTTCTTTCCCTGCATGCCTGTCCTTGGAGTGCCTTCAGGGATCTAAGGCAGGGCGCAGATGGTCCTGGTTCTCTCCCGGGTCCAGCCGGCTCCCTGGGCTGAGTTCTGACAGCCCAATGGGCCACTGGAAGGTGACACCCCCTGGTGTCTCAGTAAGGGAAGCAGCTTGGGACTTGCAGCCCCTGAGGCAGGAAGAAGTTTAGCCACAGAAGTTGGACATTGTTTGGATCGGCAAGGTGCTATCGATTGGCGGTTCTGAGCCCTTTATGTTTAGCACATCTTTTGGGAAATCTGATGAAGGCCATGGACTCCTGTCCTAGAAAAATGGACTACAGCCAACATCACGCACAGGATTTCAGGGGCACTGCGGAACCCAGGTTAAGAACACTTGCCCTGGGTTGTCTAAACCGACCCCTTCCTATCTCTCCTTCTGTCTCTCAGTCACTCTCTCAATTGAACCTGCACATTGAGCAACATCTCTAGCCCTTTTATTTTTTTATTTTGAGGCAGGTCTTCACCAAGTCATTAAATTGCCCAGTCTAGGTTGAACTTTCAATCCTCCTGCCTCAGCCTCCCATAGTGCTGGTACTATATGTGTGCACCACCATGCCTGGCTGATACCCTCATTTGTTAGATGGAACCAGACAGCACAGATCTGCTTCTACAGAATCTGCTCCTAGAACCTGGGAGAGATGTGGTGCGTTGCCAGAACTTCCCAGCTTGCCCCAACTATCTGCTGTGGAGACTGCTTGTCACATGTCTGACGGCGGGCACAAACCCCTCTCCACAAACTGCATCACGATGCCAAGGTGGAGAAGGACCCTCAGGCTGAAGTGAGGAAAGCTCCTGGGAGCAGCTGTGCATTGTGCCCTGAGTGTGTAAGAGTGAGCGTGTGAGTGTGGCAGTGAGACAGAGAGTTGATGAGTTGGATATAAAAATTTTAAACATTTAGCCAGGTGTGACAGTGCGTCCCTGTAATGCCGGCACTCCAGAGCTGACGCAGGGGGGTCACCCAGTTTGATGCCAGCCTTGGCTACCTAAAGAGACGCTGTCTCAAAAATCAAAAACAAAACCAAGATCCTGTTTCAAAATGAAGCAATTGGGTTGGGGATATAGCTCAGTGGAATAAGCGCCTGCCTAGCAAGCGCAGGGTCCTGAGTTCGATCCCCAGTACTGCAAAAAAAAAAAAAAAAAAAAAAAAAAAGAAGTTACAAAATGAAGCAATTTAGAAAGGGCTGGGGAATGTAGTTCTGTGTGAAGGCCCTAGATTAAATCCCTAGTACCACAAAATAAACAAACAAACTTTTGTACTTTAAAGGCCACCCTCCACAAAGTGAAATCATACATGTATCAACTCCCTATGATGAATGTATTCATTATGTATTACAAACTAATAAACAAAATTTTTTAAAAAAATAAAAAAACCCAGCTGAACATGGTGGTATATGCCTGTAATCCCAGTACTTTGGAGGCTGAGGCAGGAGGATCGCTATGAATTGGAGACCAGCTTGGGCTACATAGTGAACTCAAGCCCAGCCTGAAATACAGTGAGACCCTGTCTCAAAAAAAGAAGAAGAAAACAACAGAATGAAAGAAAACATTCACAAATCAGACGTCAGATAAGGAATTTTTATCCAAAATACATAGAGAACTGTAACTCAATAATGAAGACAATCCAGCTGAAAAAAAAATGGGTAAATTATTTGAATATCTCATTTCTTGAAAGAAGTCAACAGTGGCATAGCTATCGTCCCAACTATGGGGGAGGCTGAGTCTGAAAAATCGCTTGAGCCCAGGACTTTGAAGCCAGACTGGGTAACATAGCAAGACCCCCAACGCATGTTAATGGCCAATAAACCTATCAAAAGGTGTTTGATGTCATTAATCATAATGTAACTGCAAAATGAAAGTCTCAAAGAGATACCACTTTGCATCACTTAGATGACTACAATTTAAAAAGATGAGAGCTAGGTGTGGTGGTACACACCTGTAATTCCAGAATTTGGGAGGCTAAGGTAGAAGGATTGTGAGTTCACAGCCAGCCTGGGCTACACAGCAAGTTACTGGACTATATAGTGAGATCCTGTCTCAAAAGAAAATGTTTTTTTTTTTTAAAGGCAGACAATATCAAGTGTTGGTGAGGACGTGGAGAAAGTGGAACCCTTACCTATTATTGGTAGGAATGTAAAATGGTACAGGCACTTTGAAAAACAACTTGGCATTTAGAGTTACCATAAAACCGAGCAATTCCATTTCCTAAGTATAAACTCAACAGAAGTGAAGAAACACCCATGCATGAACAGGCAGGTTAAAGTCCCTAGCAGCATTATTTACAACAGACACAAAGTGGAAGGCAGCCAGAAGTTCAGCATCTGATGAATGGATAGAGAGGTGGTATATTCATATGGTGGAATGTTACTGGCCACAACATAGAATAAAGCACTGATATATGCTAAAATGTGGATAACCTGGAAAATGTTATGCTGGGTAAAAGAAGCCAGTTATAAGATTACATAGTATATGATTCCATTTCTGTGACAGGGCCATAATCAAATCTATAGGGGCAGAAAGTAGATTAACAGTTGCTCAGGGCTGGGAAGGAGGGGCTGGAAGAACAGGGAGGGACTGCTAATTATTCATGGTTCTTTGGTGGATGATGAACATGTTCTAAAATTAGAACATGGTGATGAGCATACAATTATTTAAAATGCACTAAAAGCCACTGGATTGTGGACTTTAAATGGGTGAATTTTAGGGTGCATAAATTAGATTTCATTAGAGCTGTTAAGAATGTGCGGGTTGGTGTGACTATGTGTGCCTGTGTTCCCACATTCAGGAAGAGTAGGGTGGCACAACACTGGCTCCCTCAAGCCTCACAGACCTCCCTGCGTGTGGGTTTGAAAACCAAATTATAGGCTTGGAGGCCACAGAGCAGCTTGCCCTGGGCCCTACAAGACTTCCAGGGTTGATTAGAAAGTGTGGGCCAGCTCTGATGAGGGCCAGAGCACCCTTTCAGGTGCAGAGGCTTTGGGGGGAGAAGGAGGAGAGGTTCTGGGGTCCCAAAGACCCCGCTGAGGCCCAGCCTCCCTCCCACATGCCATCTCCCAGGCCCTTCAGTCTCTGATATCTCCCAGCACGTATTTATTTAGCACATACACTGTGCCAGGCCCTGGGGCCACCACAGCAAGCAGCAGGACTATCCCTGTACCTGTCCATCTCCTTCCCTTCTGAGCACACTCTTTCCCAGTGTGTCAGCACAGAGCTCCAGGTCTTCTGGCCTGCCCAGCCCCCAGATTAATGGAAACCACCTGGCACGTAAGGGGGCTGCTGCCCCAGCCCCCACTCCCTGGTTCCCATGAGCATCTGCTTCTGATGAGTGCCCAGCACCACCGCATACCAGCCCCAGGGCTCATTAATCTCATTAGGCAATGACAAATCATCGGGGAGGGTGGTGAGCAGGCCCCTCCCCAGACCTCTTCGTCTAGCCTCTTCGAGCTGAGCCTGCGGCAGGCTCCCTCCACACAGATCCACACTGATCCACACTCAGATGTGGCTGCCTGTGGCCTCCTTGGTCTGTGGTCTAGGGGCCTCATACTGTGACCAGGACACCCTCAGAGTCCCTTGAAAAGTCTGGTGGTCTGCTGCCTGTTGCCTGCTGCCTGCTGCCTGCTTGGTGGGGGATCTGGACAGACCAGCAAGGAACCAGAGGAATGAGTCACCTGCCCACTTGGCGCACTTACAGTTCTGGCTGGGCTGTTACTCAGTGGTAGAGCACTTGCTCAGCAAGTGGGAGGTGCTGAGTTCCACCCCCGGCATGGCCAAGGAAGAGGCAAAGGCACCTTAACCACCTGCCTAAGGAAGTGCAGGGCTGCCAGGCTGACCTTGGAACTGGGGATTCTTTCTGGGGGAAGGGGATAGCCATTTACTGAAGGCACATGTTGTCCAGGAAACTCCTCCATGGACAGAACAACTTGTCTGGGAGTCAGTCCTAGCCCTACTTTCCAGGTGAGCATCGTGAGGATGGGGAAGCACCCTAGGATGAAGGACAAAAGCAGGCCTCAGTCCCAGGCCTTTCTACACTCCCCTGGATGACACAGGGTTGGCCAGGCTGAGAGGCGGCAGGACACAGGGCAGAACTCAGGCACAAGACCTCATGAAGTCTGGGCCTTTCCATGTGCCCACTGGACTGGCAATGAACTGCCCCTGGTGGCCCTGTTTCAGGGTTTCTAACAAAGGTGGTCCCCTGGCTCCCCTGCCAGCCTTCCAAAGACCCTCTGAGACACATCCCTACTCTGTGTTCACTCTGTCTTCCTTTCTCTGACCTCCCTGTCTACGCTCACATAGATGTCACCTGCCACCTGCCTAAATCCTTGGTCCTGGCACTACACTACCAAACAGACATTGAGGCCTGATATAGTGGAGCATAAATTCAGACTTGGCTTGGACAACTCAGCGACTCAGCAAAGGCCCTGGGTTCAATCGCCAGAATCACAAAAATACACAACACAACACAACAAAACAGACACTATGCAGCAGACTCCTCTCTACCACTGGCCAGCAAAGCAACCCCTTCCCGACACACACATCCACACAAACCCACCCTCAAAGGCCCAGGGCTCTCAGAAGGAGGAGTCTGGGTGGGCACCTTCGGGTGCAGTCTGGACCTACTATCCTCTTTAGTCTGGTTGCAGCCTCCCACGGGTTGCTCACAGACAATGGGACGTTAAGGTGCCCTGGCCTCCGTGCCCAGCTGAGACAGCTGAGCCCAGCTGGACAGAGGACTTAGTGTGTCCTGGGCCCAGCCCATGCCAGCCCGCGCATCACATCTGAGATGAATAGGCCCACAGTCTTGGGGTCATCTCCCCACAGTCTCCCTTCCCCCTGACCATGGGAGTTGTCTGAATACCATGCAGAAGTTTCCCAGGCCCCCTCGACCTGACCTGAGGACTTGGCCTCTGCAAGAGTGGGGTGCAGGATATGTCTCATTTTGGGCTCTCTCCCCACCCTGGGCATGGCTATGATGGTTTGTCTTATGCATGCACTTGGCTCTTGGCTCTTAGCCCAACACTAGTCTGGCTGGGTAGAGCGCTCATTCCTGTAGTCCCTGCCACTGTGGAGGCTAAAGCAAGAAGATCACATGAGCTGAGGAGTTTGAAGCTAGCTGGGGTAACTCACTGAGACGCCGGCTCAAAAAACAAGACAAAGCAAAAGACACCACTCTAGATGTTGCTGTGCAGGTTTTGTAGGTGTGCAAATACCTACCATCAGTTGACCTAAGGGAAAGATGACCCTTAACAATGTGGCTGGGTCTCTTTGAATCAGAGAAGGCCTCAGGAGGTGAAACTGAGGCTTCCTGGAGAAGAAACTGCCCTGAGATGGAAGCATCAAGTCCTGCCTGCCCTTCAGCAGGGCGAGCAGGTCACAGACCCTGCCCAGCACCGGGTCCTGCTCACAGGCCTCTGCCTGGGGCCCCTCTCCGTCCCCACCAGTGGGCTCCGTACTCCTCCCCCTCCACACTAGGACCTTTCTTTCCTTTCCTCCCTCCCTTCTTCCCTTCTCTGTCCTCTTTCCCTCCCTCCCTCTCTCTCTCTCTCTTTTGAGATAGGATCTCACAGTGTGGCCCAGGCTGGCCTCAAATTCTTGAGCTCAAGCAATCTTCCTACACAACGGAAACTCCAGGGTGGCTGGGACTAGGAATGTGCCCACCGCACCACGCTGTCCTTTCGTTTCTTTACCTCGCAGCCAGCACTCTGCACTCCAGGGCTTTGTGAAGCTGCTTTCTCCAGGGTCCCTGCAAGATCTGCGTGCGGCTTCCTCTCTCCTCCACCCCTTCCGGCCTTATCAGTCCTGCCTCGCTCTCACTACATAAATCAGCACCTGCTCCCCTTGCCCTGTTCTGTTTTCTCTGTGTCTGTCTCCTGACATATGACACATGGCTTTGCCACTTCCTGGGTCTACAGGAGAGGGCGAGGGGAGGGTATGTGGGGAAGCTCTCGGTCTGCTATGCTCACCCCCATGCCTGCAGCGGAGCCTGACACAGGGAGAGGGCTCCAAAATCACCTGAAAACGAATGAATGGAGTGATTTACAGCAGAGTAGAGCGCACACACGGCTGGGAATTTTTTTTCAGTACTGGAGATCAAAGCCAGGTGGGCTTTACCGGTGAGCTACAGCTCCAGCCCTTATAAAACTGATTTTGAGACAGGGCCTCACTGAATTGCCCTGGGTGGGGTGGAACTCGCCATCATCCTGCCTCAGCCTCTCGCGCCTCTGGGGTTACACACACCGTGCCCAGCGATGGTGCCCTGTCTCATGCCCTCACTCCCCCCACACCCCTCGGCTCAGTGTTAAGTGAGATGCCGTCTCTCATGCGCCTCTGAGTGCCCTGTTTCGGGTCCCTCCCGTGCCTTGAATGCGCCTGCTGTGGGGCCTCCCTCCACTCCAGTGCTGTGGAGAGGAATGGGTTTGCACGTTTGCACTGGTGGGAAGAAGAGGCCCATCTTGTTGCCTTCGTCAGAAAATACATCCTGGTGAGACTGAAGTCAGAGGCGAGGCGGCGGATGACGAGAGCAACAGGAGAAGAGCAGGGACGGGCCCTGCGCTCCAGGCCGCGCTCACCATGCAGAGAAGGAGGAGTGACTAACGGCAACCAGTGCTCTGAGGCAGGGAGAGGGCGGGAGGTCCCAGCCGTGCACCCTCCCCCGCCAAGACCCCGGAGAGCATTTGCTCTCCAGCCCCTCGGCATTCTACAGACTAAGTCCCACAGAGGGAGGACCCAGCCCCCAGCGGAGAGCCCTGTGCCCCGCGTGGCGGCAGCCCTCGCTCTGTGAGCTGCGGAGTCGGAGTTGGGACAGAGACCTGCGCCCAGCTGAGGGCACGCACCACTCCCACTGCCAAGAGCCCTGACGTCCCCAGCCTGCTCTGATGTAGACCGCGTCCCTCTGCACTCTCACCAACCCAGCTAGGCCGTCAAGTGCCCTCCTGGGGTCCAAGGACATGGGCGAAAGGCTTTCCCCTACACGGGAATGGGTGGAGCAGAGGCTGCCGGGAGAAACTGCTCCTCGGGAAGTCTAAACACCCCGTCCTGTCCCATCAGAGCTGCATCGCCATTACCCTCCCGCGCTCCAGCCTTCCAGGCACCTCCTTTCACCCAACAGAAACTCCAACCTACTTAACGCCCAGAGCCTGGCATTGTTCTGGTCTCCACTAGACTTCAGGCTGCTCACCAGGAGGCCACACACCGGCTCCCTTCTGGTGTCCCCTATCACCGATGCAAAGCTTTGGGGCACAGAGGGGGCTGAGGGCCCTGTAAGAGGAGTTATCGATGCTGGGCAGGAGGGCAACACAGACAGCCCAGGGCCTTGCAGTGAGTGGGGAGAAAGTAAGAACCAGTCTCGAGGGGAGAAGGTGGGCCAGGTCTCTTCTGAGCTGGGGACCAGGACCTGAGGCCTTGGTGCAGGTGGTTCTGGGAGCTCACAGAACAGACAGTTCAGAGGGTATGAGCAAAGCCCCTCGGGTATCGGGTTAGGTGACCTGCGCCCCTCTCCCAAGCCCTCGTTTCCTCACAAACACTTTGATGAGGTCCAGGCCAGGCCTTCTGCATTGGTTCTCACTAACTTTCTCCCACACACCCACCACTGCAGACCTCAGGCGACCCCCACTCCTCACTGCCTCAAGGGAGGCTCAGAGGGCAAGCGGGGGCTTCCAACCCGCCTGCGGACACTCTGGAAAACTCAGTTTTAAAGCAGGCCAGAGGGAGGCAGGAGGCTCTGACAGGATCAGTTCGCCCCCCTCAGGGCTTTATTTGTTGATTTGTTTTTCCAGAAAGACGGAGGCTTTGGTCACACTAAGTCCGCCTCGGCTCTTTCCTGCTGGGTCCCCTGCTGGGAGGAGGCGGCCAGCTAAAGGGCTCAGCCCCCTCAGCTAATTGCTCATTAAGGAGCGTTAATGAGCTCCCTCAGCCCCACCCCTGCCAACCCACAAGGATTCCCTGCTCCTCTCTGCCCCCCTGCTCCTGCTCCCAGACCAGCCCTGCTCTGTCCTGTCCCTGGTGGTCAAGTCCTGGGCAGGTCCGTGGGGGTCTGACATGGCCCCTCGGTTCAGGCTTGCTCAGGGAACTTTCCGTCCACTGGCACCTCTGCACCCCACCTCACCCAGCACTTACAACTTCTCCAGCAGGGACAGTCCCAGGAAGGATCCATTGCGGAGCACGGTGATCTTGTTGTTGCTCAGGAGTCTGAGGGGACAGGGAGGACACAGAGGGAAGGTGATGTTAGATGTTGGGAGATTCGGGGGCACCTGGGCTCCTGGCTAGAGCTGTGCCACGTTTTGTGAACATGGCGCCCCTTGGAGTTGCGCATGGCAGCAGCCCCAAGTCAGCTATTTCACCTGCCCCGAGTCTCCCCAAGCCTGGATCTGACTGGGGGTTCCCTGTGCAGGGGGGCTGAGCAGGTGTGGAGTTGCGATGGCCCCTTTCTACTTGGGCACCCAGGACTGAGCTCAGTGTTCCTATCGGGCCCTCCTCTGCCCTCCGCTGTTCAAGCCCTCAGCCCAGCAGCCACCGCAGAGCAGGGGAGGCTGCCGCTCGCCACAGCTCTGCCCAGGTGGAAGAGGCAGGTAGGGAGCTGCCCTTCTATGGCCTCTCCAACACCCCTGGCTGTGGCAGAACTCAAGGAAGGTGACCCAGTTCAGAGGGCCTGAGCAACCCTCCCCGTGCTGTTCAGTCGATGAACTTCCCCAGCTTATCCATAGCTTTGGTGAAAAGCTCCCCGAGTCCAGGGTCTGGGGGAAAGTCAGGGCTCAGCCTTGCACTGCCCCTCGGGAGTCCTGTTTGTGCACTCGGTTATATTCGGAGGAGAAGGGCCCTCTCATCTCCACCCACCCACTCAGCCTTTCTCTGCCAGACTCCCCACTGGGCACAGAGAATCCAGACCCAGCAAAGGGCTCATCCCTTAATGGCTTATTCGAAAGCTTTAATGAGCCTCTCAGAGGAGCTCTGGGCGGCTGGGCTGAGGCGAGTGGTCCCCTCCTCTGCTCTGCTGTTAGCGAAGAAGGGGTGGGAAGGCTGCGGCGCCTTCTCTAGAGTGGGCAGCCCCGGGCAGGACGACAAGGGCGAGGAGAGCGCAGGCTGGGGGTGCGCAGCTTCCTGGAAGGGGAGAGTGAATACGCAGTGTGGTGGCCCAGACGCCTCAGGTTCACCTTTTGCGTGTGGATCAAACCCAGGGCCTGCGCGCTGAGCTACATCCCCAGCCCTTTTTGATTTTGAGATAGTGTCTCTCTAAATGGGTCAGCCGCTCGGGCCAGCCTGGAATTTTCAGTTCTCCACTTTCAGTCTCCCAGAGCGGTGGGACTATAAGCATGTACCACCTTGCCCAGCTCTTTTTTTTAATTTTAATGCGGTGCCTAGGATCAAACCCAGGGCTCTGTGCTCGTGAGGTAAGAGCTCTACCACTGGGTTACATCTCCAACTCCCTGCCCCACTGGCAACAGTCTTCTGGAAGGCAGTGGCCTGATGAAGGCAGTTGCCGAGGGGGTCCTTTCTGAGTCAGTGGGAATGGGTGGAGGCTGTCTCCTTGCTTTCTCCCTGCCCCAGATAGACTCCTCCTAGTTACTGCCCAAGGGTTCCTGCCACAGTGACATTTCCTAGGGCATCCTGAAGAACGACCCAGAAGGAATGCTGGGTTTCCAAAAAGCTTCACACATACAACTTTTTCTCCCCTTTTCTTGCTTTTGTTTCTTCTTTTTTGAGACAGGGTCTTGCTATGTAGTTCAGGCAGGCCTTGAACTTACTATACAGTCCAGGCTGATCTCAAACTGGTGGCAACCCCCTGCCTCAGCAACCTGAGGGCTTGGATTTACATGTGTATATGTCCAGTTTAACATTTTGATATTTTGAAAAATTACATCAGAAGGCTGGGGCTGTAGCCCAGTGGTACAGAGTGTGTTTAGCATGCCTGAGGCCCTGGGTTCCGTCCCCAACAGCACAAAAGAAATAACCCATCAAAACCCAGAAGTACCTCACACTGCACTGAAAAACCAGGGTTTTCATGAATACCATCACCCTTATTGTACAGATTAAGATAATTTTATTTTGCATTATGCATGTGGTGGGGTTGGTGGTAAACCACAATCCTGTCAGCTCTCAGGGCTTCTAAATGTCTCCTTGGGCCTCAGAAGGGCTGGGGCGGCCCCCCGGTGGCAACAGGCTCTTGATGGTGTGAACTACATCTTCAATCGAAGCCTGCCTCAGCCTGTCACCAGTTTCTTCCCTTCATATATCCCGGAGTTTTTGCCAAGTATCTGAGAAGGTAAGTGGATCCCTCAGCTCCCCTGGGAGGGCTGGGGAGAGATCTCTGGTGTCCGTTCCAGCCTCTCCCACCCTGGGCCCTCTCCCAAGGAGTGTCCCCTCCCAGGTGAGGGAAAAGGACTTGGGGGCTGCGGTGCAGAAAGGAGGAACATGGCTCCCTGATCGCCACTGCAGCACCCACAGGGCAAGCTGGAGAAAATTATTCCTCAAGGCTGAAAAGTACGTGAACCTGTTAGAGGGGGGAAAATGGTTGATTTGCTGAGAATGTGCTTAGAATTCCAGTTTGGAAAATGCTTTAAAAATCTTATACTATAGCCAGGAGTGGTGGCACATGTCTGTAATTCCAGCACTATAGGAGGCTAAGGCAGGAGAATCACAAGTTTGAGCTCAGCTTGTGCAACTTAGTGACTCGGACACTGTCTCAAAACAAAAATGTAGAAAGGGCTGCAGATGGAGCTCGTTGCAAAAGCCCTGGGTTCAATCCCTAATACCGTGAATAAATAGATAAATATTACACTATGAAAATGCTTTCCAATTAAAAATTACCCAAATTTTCTTTAAATTTTTAAATGTAAGGTATATATACATATATAAAACCAAATGCATCAAAGACGACCCAGGCACAGTAGCACATGAATGCCTGTAATCCCAGTTACTTGGGATGCTGAGGCCAAAGGATCACAAATTCAAAGCCAGGATAGGGAATTTAGCAAGGCCTGTGTCAAGATAAAATAAAAAGAAGCAGGGATTTTGCTCAGCATAGTATTCGCCTAACAGGGCCTGAGTCATAGGTTCCATCCCTAGTTCCACAAAAGAAAACCCAGCCGACAGAACACGAAACAGTTCTCCCACTCCCAGGTCTCTAAAATGAAAACTGGGATCCCAATTTGAGGACCCTATCCAGAGGGATCCAGGGAAAGTGTTGAGGGCCCCCTACATGTTCCATATCCAAAGCCACTGACCCCAGCCCCTCCCACATGCCCCCAAATCCTTAACTCAGAACTAACTCACAGAAATTTGTGAGCTGCATGTATCCTTTTATATCTTCTAGTAGCCATATTTTTAAAAGTTTAAAAATTCTAGCAATGTATTTTATCAAATCCAATGTATCCAAATTAGTATCACTTCAATACATAATCAATACATAATTCGTGTGGGTAAGTATTTGGGGTGCTGGTGAGTAAACCCAAGCACTCTACACACCTAGCCTTATACAAAATTATTAGTGAAGCTAGGCACACAACTGAAACCCTTACATTCTGGGAGGCTGAGGCAGGAGGATCTCAAATTTGAGCCCAGCCTGGACAATTTAGCAGCTTAATGAGATATTGTCACAAAATTAAAATTTTGAAAAAAAAGGGCTAAGGATGTAGCTAGGTGTGAAGGCCTTGGGTTCAATGCCTGGTACAGAAAAAATATATATATATAGAGAGAGATAGATAAACAGACACACAGACACACCACACACACACACCCACACACAAACCCACCCACACACACACACACACGCACTGAGATAGCTTTTTGTGTGTATATCCTGTATTTCACTAGACCAGCACATCTTCATTCAGAAAAGACTAGCCACACTTCAAGGGCACGTGTGTCTCTGCAGGGCTGAGGGGCAGAGTAGAAGATCCAGGAGCAGCCTGGGGAGGCCAGATGAGCTCTGGCCCAGAGGGTTATGTCTACATGGTGCTGTCACCCCCCTCCCACCCACCCTGACCCAGACTCTTGCTGCCATCCCTCCAAGCAGAGAGCAGGCGGGTGGGGCAGCAGCCCGTTCCCCAGCTTGCCCTGTTCAGCAGTCTCCAGCCCCGAAGCACCACATTTGCTCTCCTCGCTGCAGCGCACCTAGTCTTGACCCTAGGCTGCAGGGGCTTCTCCAGTGGGCTTCTTCTGAGCCGAGCCGCACTGCTAGCTCCAGGATGACTTCAGGACGGTGGCCCTGCGGTTCAGGTGCGCACACAGTCAGGAGCTAATTTAGTCCCAGATCATCTGGAGAAGGTTTGCTGGTTCTGTTTGCAAGTGCACAGGTCTGGGGGCTTTTTTTGGGGGGGTTGGTCCTGGGGAATCAAAACTGGGACCTTCATGCTGAGCTACATTTCTTATTTTATTTTTTATTTTTGAGACAAGGTCTCACTAAATTGCTAAATTTCTCAGGCTGGACTTAAACCTGGGATCTTCCAGCCTCAGCCTCCCAGAGTGCGGGGATTACAGGGCTCACTTTTTATTTTTGTGTTGCTAGGGATAGAACCCAGAGCTTTGCACCTACTAGGTAAGGCTCTACCACTGAACAGCACCTTGGCCCCAGGCCCTGGGGCATTCACAGGTAGGTGGGAAGCGGGAAGTTAGTCCAGGGCTGTAGTGGGATAGCTGAACACATGCCCCACACAACTTCATGCAATGAGAAGAAAAACGTTCCCACCATTCCAGGCTGCCTCGGGGGAGGAAAGCAGGCCTTGAGGCCACAGCTGGGGAGGGAGGAGGGAGCTCTGGGCCCACAAATCTATCCAGCTGTCCAAGATGTGGTGCCAGCCCAGCTGGGGCCCTCTTTATCCCCGGCAAATAGCTCCTCAGGCTCTCCATCCTCTGGCCCAACCCCCTCCCAGGGAGCCAGCCTGGCGGTCCCTTTCCAACCACGAACCCCACAGGCCCCCAGGGCACCTCTAGCAGCTTCCCTCCCCCACCTCCTGACCCAACCTCAAGCTTTCTAGGGTAAGGAGGCCCAGTCTTTGGGGTCTCCCGTTCTCTACTCCAGAGACGGAAGTCTGGCCAAGTGGAGGGCACATGCTGAGGCTGTTCCAGAACTCTTTCCCGCCTGGGGTTCTGTCAGGGAAGAGAGCAAGCAAAGTCACCACTAATGAGACTGGAGGCCAACAGAGTGAGTGGCTGGCGTCTATAGAGATGTCTGGGCAGCCACAGGAACTCACCAGATCCTGCACCCTGACATCAAAGGCGACCCCACGGGTCACGTGGGCACTGCTCTGTGGGGCGGGCCAGCACGCGCCAGCTCTGCACGGTCCTCACACGTTCCGGAGGAGTCACACAGCCAGCCTCCTCCCCAAACCAAACAGAGGAAGTGCTTGCTTCTCTGGACGCCGAAGATCAGCCTGCTCTGAGAGTCCGGGCCCAGCGCCCCAGCAGGGCCAGGCCACCAGCTGGTGCCTGGGGTCTGGGAAGGCCTGGTCCCACATTCTGCTGCTAGTGGCTGGGCAGTGTCCTAGGGAGACAAGTAGTGACCAAGAGGAGGTGGCCGCTTGCTGATATCCAAAAGGCCTAAGGCCTATAACCCAACCTGAACCATTGAGGAACTAGAGCTTCCAGCCCATCCTGAAGGCACTGGGCCCAGGGCCTTCAAGGATTTCTGTGGCTCACAAAGACACCTGAAACCTAAGAAAGTAATAATCATTGCATTGGACATATAAATTCAGGGCTGAGGGTAGAGCTCAACAGTTAAGCACTTGCCTACCATGCCCAAGGCTCTGGGTTCCCTCCCTAGGGCTGCAAACATATACACACAAAAACGCTGCAAAGTGGCAATTCACAAATGCTTAGTTATCTGACTATCAAATGCTATGCTTTGTTCACAAGCACCAATTATTGCATGTAATAAAGGATGTGGGTAATTTCAGTACTCACCAATCTATAGCCAGTCCTCCAAAGAGTAATGCCTATTGCCTGCAGGCCCTGCCGGCATGCACACTCTTGCACTCAAGGCAGCCCTGAAGGCTAGCTTCTCTGCAGGGCCTTCTTTCCTGACCATTTTGTCTGGCTGCAGGGCACATAGTGTTGGTGAGAACGTGCAAGGTGTCTGGTCCCTCCTGGACTTTGCACCACCCCTTACTTGGCCGGATGCCCAGCCAGTCAGCCCTGCACACCTGCTGCTCCTAAGAGAGCAGGTGGGGCTTCCTTCCCCAGGCCTTCACGAGCTGTGTCCTGAGACTGCCCCTGAATGCCGGCTGGAAGCTGGGCCATCCGGGCAGGGACAGAGGCAGAGACCAAGGCCAAGAAAGGAAACAGCCTCGCAGGGACTCCCCTCCTCTCCTCTCATCTAACCACTTGTCGTTCTTTCTTTTTGGCGGTGGTTCTGGGGATCGAATAAGAAGGGAGCGCTGAGCTTCATCCCCAGCCATTTATTCATTTAGAGACGGGGGCTCACTAAATTGCCCACCTTGAACTTCTCATTCTTCAGCCTCTGAGCAGCTGGTATTACAGCTGTGTGCGTCACCATGTCCAGCTACGACTCCACAATTTTCTTGCAGGTCTTGTCTTTTTTCTTTCACCTTCCCTCTCTACAAGAGCTTCCCATCTTGTTTGTGAAACGGCAGAACCAAAATATGGGGCTTGGGTGGGAAGTGCTGACCTCGAGGGAGTTTGAAGCTTTTGGGACCAAATCTGGAGGCAGAAGCCTAAGAAAGATGCTATGGTCTGGGCTGGGAACGCAGCTTAGCGCCTGCACAACGTCTGCTTGGCGAGCATGAGGTTGTGAGTTTGATTTCTGGCGCAAAAAGAAAAGATTCTATAATCTGTGGGAGTTGAGGAAGGTGCCTAGATGGGAATTCTGGGACCCTAGCACCCCAGCTTGAGCACAAGGAGCAGTCTGCTGAAACAATCCACACATTCATTCAATCAGTCACTCACTCTTCAAACCTACCTAAATACTCATCCCGTGCAACCTTGTGTAACACATTGGTACCACAGAAGAACAACACACTTCCATTCCTACAAGTGGGGGGCGGGGAGCCAACCCAGCAGGGTAGAACGTTCACACATGTGTGGGTCTGTGTGTGCGTGTCCACCTGATTTGCAGAAGCTGGGACATTACTCCCAGTCCACTTTATACACTTCCTCCATGCCAGCTGGAAGTCCTCCCAGTGGGAGCCAAGCTTTGGGTGAAGAAAGCAGGTCTCCCTTGAAATATAAACGAAGCTGGGAATGTGGTGTAGAGTGCATGCTTAGTGTGCAGGGGGGCCTGTGTTCAATCCCCTGCCCTGCAAAAAAAAAAAATAAAGCTTAAACAAAATAAAAATGGACCTGAAAGATAAATCTATTGTGAGTCTTTTATGCTTGCATATAAATTAGTCTTGTGACTATCTCTTCTCCATAGAGGAGAACTGGGCAGGGAGAGCTGCACCCTCCTGGGGAGAGCACCCGTCCTTTCCCAAGCCTGTGGGGCTCTGCAGTACAGTCCTCTGTGACACGGCCCCTTTGGGGGGTCACACCCACCCTAAGTTTCAGAGGGTGTATGAGAGAGAGCCAGCAGCTGCACGCACACTGTAGAGACCACCACTTTCAAGCCTCCTGCCTCAGACTCATTCTGAGTACTGTGCGGGCGCTGGGGGTGCTCACGCGGCCTTGTTAGGCTGTTGCCATGGGAGCCCCCTCCCCCCAACTCATGCGTCCACGTGGGGAAGAGGGATTTTCGGACCTGCCCTTCTTGTCCTGGGCACAACATCCCTGTGTCTATGTGGGAATAGGTGTCTGGTGGGCTGTGTGCAAAGCTGGGTGCTGTGGCACCCTGTCCTTCCCAGGGTGGGGTGTGCTAAGGATGCAGAGTGAACTTAACCCATTGTCACAGAACTTCTCTGCTAGGTCTCCCAGTGAAGCTTCTGTCAGTCATAAGCCACCTTCTGATCTCCTTCTGTCTGCTGACTTTCTCTACAGCAGCCCAGCTTGGGTGAAGAAAGGGAGTGTAATTTCGGGGCCTCTTCCTACCTCAGCTCTGGATCCCTGTTACCTGTAGCCCAGGGTGGAAAGCACCCCAGAGGCCTGAGAAGCGTCCTAGCCTCCCCTGTCCCCGGTTCAGGCAGCTCCCCGTACTGCCTGCACCCCCGTGACAGATGGGCCCCCCTGCCCTCACTGGCCCCAGCCATCTTCTTCCCGTCCTCCCTATCCAGGCCTCCTTGGCTCCCGGGGGAAAATGGAGGCAGAGGCTGGGAGAGCAGCCGGCTCACTCCAGCTTCTCCGACTTCCCTCCTCGCCCTCCCCTCTCCACAGCCCAGGCCTAAAAGCAAAGGAATGTTCTGGAGTTTGGGAAGGATGGGGGCCCCTCACGGAGGGAGGAAGGGGAGGAGGCAGCTTGTCCTGTTAGTGTCTGAGCTCTAAATAGAACACAGCCGCTGGGCTGGGGGAATGAAAATAAACAGCCCCTCTGAGCAGCCCTTCCTAGTGGTCACCGGATTTTCCTTCTGGTCCCTTAGCCCAGGGCCATTTCCCTCCTCTCCTCTCAGCTCCCCTCCTGGAGGCAGCCTGAACCTCCGCAGTGTTGGGTTGAGGGGTCAGGCTGTGTGACATCCCAGAACCTGCCTCCTCTCTCTGGGCTCTGGTGAAGTGAGCAGCCAGTCACACCCCTCCACTGAGTGGAAAGACCTGGGCCAACTCAGAAGTGGCTGCAAGTTTTTCCACAGCAGAACAGAGTTCTTATCCCAATGACTCCCATGTGGGATAAACTTAGAAACACTCTCTTTCTTTAAAAACATGACCCCAAATTTAAGGGTCAATCTACGGTTAGGTTCAAGTTACAACGCTTAGCCTGGGCTTGGGAGAGGATATCTCAGACTCCCCCAGCAGGGGGTTGGGGCTCCCCTTCCAGTCTCTCAGGGGCAATCCACAGTAGCTCACAGGAGGGAGGGACTTCCTTGGGGTGCAGCACGGGCTGGGTCCTGGGGTCCTGGGCGCAGGGGGGTTGAAAGGCACAGCGCTTCGTGGGCTCAGCACACACAGTCTCTGTTCAGCTTCTGGCTCTGCTCTCTGCCCGGCTCTGCCTTCTGCCCGGCTCTGCCTTAGCCTCAGGGACCCTAACCTTCCCCACCAGTGGGGCCTTAGAGGCGGGGTTCCCGAAGCAGCAGGCAAAGTCAGGGAGGCACTTGGATTCCGCCAGGGCCCTCAGTTCAGAGGGGCTTGGGCGGGGGTCCAGGAGCCCACCCAGGGGTGCCACAGCTGAACCCACCCATGGGAGGGGAAGCAAGTGTCTGGGTGCCCCCCGTTCCTGGCCTCCTAAATCTCCAGCCCCTTCCCTCATCCCTTCTTTCTCTTCCCTCTCTCCCCCTCCCCCTCCGCAGCTCACAAAAGCTCTCTGTACATAGCCACTTCCTCTGGCTGCTGTCTCTGCGCCCAGACCTTATGAGAACCATATGGGGGAAAGAGGGTGGAAGAGAAGGGGGTGGGGGATGTCGGCCCGTCCCTCCGGCCCAGCCCTCGTCTTTCCACTGCCCTCAGGCTGGGCGCCTGGCTCTCAGAGTGCTGTGCCCCAAGCTTCCCTGACTGGATCCTGAGGCTGCAGAGCCCCAAGCTCCCCCAGCGGGATCCCCGGGGCTGCTGCAACTGAGTCCCAGCCAAGAGCTAGAGGTCTGAAGGGAAGTCTCTGCCTCAGACCTCCATCCCCGAGGTGGGCGATTTCTCCAGGGACTGGGAAGGGGCTTCCACCCTCTCCCCACCTCCCCCACAGCCCCTGAACTCTGCCAAGGCACCCAGACAGTGCTTGCCCCATGTGACCTTAGCCCCTTCTGCCCACCTGGGAGAGTGAGCAGATTTGGGGTTTGCCTATTCTGGGAAAATACAGAGCGACCTGTCTGTCTCTTGCCTGCCCCTTCTCACCCAGCATGGAATGTTCCCAGGTCAAAAGGGCTTTGGTCCTGCTGGGAAAAGACTTTTAAAAAGGTGTGTGTGTGTGTGTGTGTGTGTGTGTGTGTGTGTGTCCATTTGTCTGTGTGTGCACGCATGCATGTGTGTTTGTGTCCAGTAGGTGTCAAGTCCAGTCAGGTAAACCACAGGCCCTCACCTGACAGGAGCACTAAGGGATCCACCCAGATAATGCTGCTGTGTGACCATGGCAAGGTGCCATCCCTCTCTGACCACAGCTTGCTCAGCTGTAAGATAGGGGAGCTGGACTTGTTTGCATATCTCTGAGACCCTTTCCAGTGCAGACCCTGTAGGAATGGCTGGTGTCCTCTGAGTTGCTCACATGTGCTGGGAGGTCCTCTCAGCTCTGCTTCTAAAGGCTTATCTACAAAGTGTGGTCCTGGAATTCCTTATTCTCAGGCCTCTTACCCCTCAGTTGAACTCCCAGAGCCACGAAACTGGGCAGGCCCCCAGCTGCTGCCCAGAGCAGGGGCTCACTCAGGGCCCTACCCACACCAGCTACTCCCAGTCCCCGGTCACCAGCTGCCCACCCTGTGACCTTTCCCCTCCTCTAGGAGCTCCTGCCCACAGCTGCCCGCGGGCTGGGCCAAGACTGGGGGTAGGGTAGGGGCACATATCAGGAAGGAAGCCAAGAGCTCTGCTTCCCTGGAAAACTGAGAACGAACGTCCACAAGAGGAAAAAAGAAAAAAAAGCAAAGGCTGGGATGAGGGGGCATGGGGTCTACAAAACCAGAAGGCAGGGGTGGAGATAACGCAGTGGAGGAGGGGCGTCTGCTGAGGTAAACGGGGCTGCTGAGCTGTGCAGACGCTCCTGGCCCTGGGGCTTCGGAGGGAGGCTGCAGGCTGGGGTTTAGGTGGCACTCGGAGCTCTGCCAGGCTTCCCAAGGTGGCATCCTGAGTCCTCAAGGGACTCAGGGGACTCGTGTCACTGGAACTTGGAGGTCCATTCTGGAGGGAAACAAGGGAAATGTTGGGGACAGAGGGTGCAACCACGCTTAGAAAGCAATTGGCTGTCAGGTGTGGTGGCACACGCCTGTAACCCCAGCACTCAGGAGGCTGAGGCAGGATTGTTGCCAGTTTGAAACCAGCCTGGGCTACAAAATGAGCTCAAGGCCAGCCTGAACAGCATAGTGAGACGCTGTCTCAAAAACAAAACAAAACAAAACAAAACACAAAACGCAACTGGCTCCAGTCCTGGTGGTTTGTACCAGGAGACAAGGTCAAAGGTAAAAAGTTGTGTGGTGTTGGTGTGGGTGACAGCAGGCTTCCCTGCTTCTAGCCTTTAACCTACTGCTTTGCTGCCTGGCCCCTTCCTCCTCTTCCCTCAAGACCCTAGGGTACAGTGGTTGTGCTGGCACTGAGCCCTAAGAACACAGAATCCTTGCTGAGCCTCTGCAGAAAGACAGCCTGGGTTCCTATCCCTTCAGAACCAGCTGGGAGGCACATCAGGATCAAAATTATGTGAAGCTAAGAAACGTGTCTGGCCGGAGATTTGGTCCCACTGCAAGCTGAATGGTTCTGGGGCTTCCCTGTCCTGTCCTATGTATTGTCCTGTCCTGTCTTGTCTGACTTCCCTGTCCTGGAAGGCATCTACCTTTGGAAGGTTTTTTAAGCCACCTAGATCCCTGGTCTGAAAGGAGGGGGTGCCTCCTCTAGGGAGGGAATGGGATGAAGGTGGGGTGGGGTCACATCTGCTTCCACCCTGTCGCAATATTTTTTCACCCAGAGTGGTCAGCCCCACTCTCTCCTGGGAGTGGCGTCAATGAGAATTAGCCATGGCTGGAAAGCATTAGTTGCCAAATCATTCTAAGATGTACTGCAAAACCACCTTTCCATCTCCCCTTTCTGCCTTGGCTATGTTAGGGTTTTCCTAACCCTGCCTACGCTCACAGAGACTGGGTCCCACCTCTGTGAACCCACGCGGGTATAGGAGCCATGATCTTTCACACAGCCAGCACTTCCCCTCCAGGAGGAGTGGACTGTGGAAGGCCCAAGCCTACACAGGACCTTACCCAGTGGACTCTCAGAGACCAGTCAGCCACGGCCGGGCTGCAGAGAGCTTAGTGAGGGCAGGCACCCTGCCTCAATCTCCAGGCAGGCGCGCGCGCGCGCACACACACACACACAGAGGCCAGCGTCACAGGCTGACCAGTTGCGTCCTGTCAGGAAGCAGGCAGCCTCTGAACTCACCCAACCAGAGGCCTTACTGTATTGTTCTGGACACAATCGGATAGAGGAGCCAGCCCCAACTCTGGGCAAGGAGCGGTGGAGAAAAGGTTGCCACTGGCGTCAAGAGGACAGAGAACGGGAAGCGGCTGATTTTCCAGCTAGACCAGGACAGGAAAGCGAGGGGCCCGCGCACCCTCAACTCCGCTGCGTGCGTGGAATCCCGAGCACGTGGCCAGAGCAGGAAAGCGTAGTGGCAGGGAAGGGTCGCGAAGACGCCGGTTGCCAGGACTGAGACCCTATGGAGGAAGCGGGTGGGGGGCAAAGCAAGGCGGGATCGAAGCCCTGGCAGCGGTGGGAATCGTGGAAGGAGGCTGGGGGACCCGCGCCTCTGCTCAGACGGACTGATTTACTCGCAATCTTGGTGCAGTCGAGAAACAGCCAAAGCTGTTTTTGCTGGGATGCGAAAACACGACCTGGTGCAAGTTCACTGCACAAACGCACACCCTGCGAGAGGGCCCAAGAGCAACCCGGACGCTGCGGTCTGGTTCAGACTAGAAGCGCCCGCCTTCCAAGTGCAGGCTTTTCCGAGCTCAGTCTCGCGGCTGCCCGGCCCACACAGGGGAAGCGGGTTGGAAGGCTGAGGTGGGGACGGGCTGCCTCATCGATCGGGGATCGCGCTTGCGGACTCAATGCCGGGGACACTTCAGCGCGGATATGAACGCGTCCCCGGCGGCGAAGACCCCGGCGTCGATCCTTCCAGAGCATTCCCCGCTCCCACCCCCCTTAGGTCCCCACAGCCTGCACACGCGAGCTGGGCTGGAGACCCGGGCGCGCAGCCGCCTCACCTGCGCAGGTGAGGGGCGCCTGGTGCCACGCTCTGGGGCGCACCTACCCGCACCCCCTTCTCCCCCAGGCTCCCGAACCCCAGTCTTTGCTCTCTTCTCCAAGCCTCTGCTCTCGGGCCTGCCCTCGGTCCCTGGACTGACAGGGTCGCCCTTGTCCTCTGCCCGCACCTTGCACCCGTGTCCTCCGGTCCTCGCCGGCCGGCAGGGTACTCACAGCGTGACGGTGCCGTTCGGGAGGAGCCCGGGCTCGGGAGGCTCCGGGAGGTCCCCGCTGCCGCATACCACCCTCCTGCGCGCCGGGTTGGGGGCGCCGCCGCCGCCGCCGAGCCCCTTGGGCCGATCCCCCGAGCACTTGCAGCTGCGGATGGGCACGGGGCAGCCGGGCGCGCCCCGCGTCTCGGGCGCCAGGAGCAGCAGCCAGGACAGCAGCGGCAGCAGCAGCAGCAGCAGGCGCGTAGGCGCCTCCCGCATCCTGCGTTCCCCGGCGCCCATCAACCCATCGCCCGAGGGACGCACAGCGCGGTAGCCGGGCGCTCTGACGCTCAGCGGGGGCCGGGAGCGCCCGAGGGCGGGCCAGGGGGCCCTGGGCGGAGGCGAGCCCCGCAGTCCCCGCCGCCGCGCCCCGGGGGCATGTCAGCTCGGGGCGGGCTGCCCCAGCCTCTGCGCTGCGCTCAAGCCCCCGGGAGGCGGCTGCCCGGCCCCTGCGCGGCGCCTGCTCGCGGGGCTAGGCTGGGACCTAGCGGATCGCGCCCGGCTCCTCCGTCGCCGCCCCGGGCCAAGGGTAGAGGCGGCTCAGCCGCTCCCGCCGCCCGCCCCTCACCGCCGCGCCGCTCCGCGAGGCCCTAGCGCCTCCCGCCCAGACCAGGCCCTGCCCTCTTCAGTGGGAGGGGCGAACCGGCTGGACACCCTGCACTCGTGGAGCCAAGACTCCTTCTCCCCTCGACCCTCTCTTTTCGCCCTGGGCCACAGCCCGTCTCGGATCGCTAAGCCAACCCCGTCTCTGTCCACAGCGCCTCCCAACTCCGGCTCCGCCAGCCCGCTGGCCCGGGCCTCTGGGGCTTTCGCTGACCCGCGGGCTGGGGTTGAGAGGTCTGGGGCGCCACCCTGGGGACCGATCTCCGCTCACTGGGAGATTTCTGCTGGCCCCTGCCTCACTCGATGCCCAGTCTGGACTTTGGTTCTTACTCTCACACCCAGCTCTCGCCTCAAGCTCTGATGAGGCCACTGCGGGAGGGTACGAGCCAGGGACAAGGAGGCAGCAGACCTCATCCAGACAGTGTGACCTGGCCTGGTTGGGGTATGTGTCATTCGGCCAAGCAAAGCTCAGAAGCCGGGGCAGACAC